>CM021104.1:590667690-590914141 GCA_007115665.2 Sequoiadendron giganteum | reverse complement strand
TCCCAACCACAACAATGTTCAATTTCAATCTATCATGCCAAATCAAAACATCATACCAAATCATCCCATTTTTCTATCGACATCACAAAAATAGATGGAAACCATCCAAGCAATCCCAATAATCAACACCATTCTGATTCCACCACCACCACCACCACCGCCAAAGCACAACACGACCAATTCATTCTCCATCATGTTGCAAGAAGCTTCCCGCAAAAAGGCACTCCAAGCCCAACAAGCTACACAGCTAGTTGCTCAACAAGCACAAGCGACTCAAGTAGCCCAACAAGCGCAAGCACAAGCAAAATTCTATGCACTATTGCAATCAATCCAAGAAGAAGTAGCACAACAAAGAGCCCAACAAAAAGCATTTTTGGCACAAAAAAAACATGATGAACAACAAGCGTTGTTGGCTCAGCAGCAAACACAAGCATTACTCACCCAACAAAGCTTGCAACATATTCCCACCACAATTGTTGAAATAAAAAATCAAGATTAATGTATCAATAAGCACTTTGAAGATGTTTCAACCTTGATCAATGATCAAATCAACATACACCAAGAGCTACTTTTCAATCATGATCAAAACTCACTGACGATACCCAACAATGATCCAATCCAAGAAACATTAACATCATTTGATCCTATGTTTGAGAACATTGACAATCCCTCCACCAAAATTGTTGAAAACAATGATCAAAATCAATCCATCAATGAGCACATTGAAGATATGTCTACCCCATCCATTGATCAACTCAACATTCATCAAGAGCCACTTTTTAGTGATCTATTTCAAGATGTGTTACAATTATTTGATCCCATTGACATAATCTACGATCCATCGACCAATGATCATATCGAAAAAGTTTCTACATCACCTTATAAGTTAGAGGAAATATCTCAAGAACGTATTCCAAAGCATGATCAAAATATTCCATCAAGGCCTAGCAATGGTCCCTCCCAAGGCATATTGACATCCTTCGACCTTACGATTGAGAATAATGAAAGAATCTTTGACACTACACTTGATCCAAATCCATTCAAAGAACAAGTGGATATTAATCCACTTCCCATGCCTAACGACGATGTCCAAGAACCCCTTGTAGACAATCCATCCTTTGAAATTGACCCATGTCAAGAACTTGATCAAAAGCATGGCGAAAGCAGTTCCAAAATTAGTCAAAATCAAAAAATTGTATCTCTGAGATACTACAATGATCTAATGGGCACTCTTTTATCTATACAAGATGCCGCAAATGATGACCACATCCACATAGGACATGCTCCTCCATCTACCCATGAGATGCTTTCTTTGGATGGACACATGGATGATCTTCAAAAACAAGAGTCTCATACTCTTCAAATCATTACCAATGAACAAGAGTCTCCTACTCTTAAAATTTGTACACATGATCAAGATGTAGACAAATGCAAAGACATATCAGAAATGGATCATGAAGAAGGCTTGTACATAAGTCATGAATCAGAAACATCCTATGAAGTGACTCATGATGAAGACTTTTGTGTAGACAGCGAAGCATCAACACTTCTTGAAGAAGCACTACAATCTGATATGTCACAAGATCAAGTTGAAGATACCAATTAGGTATTCATCCCACTTAAAGAGGATCCTATCACTTATAAAGCTGGATCACTCACCTTTCTTAGAGCAAGCTATCTCGTCAATAAAGAAGCTGAGCCTTTTGAAGGTCCATGACAAAGTAGAGAAGGAGCAACACCTTGTTTCCAAGAGGAATCATATCTTATGGCAAATAAATTTTTTCAATAGATGAATTATGAAGGAAAAGGATTAGGCCTACATGAACAGGGTATCCTAGAACCAGTGCAGATTTTTGGAAATCCTAAGCGTCAAGGCCTTGGTTATTCAACAATCAAGGGATCTCAACATATCAGTAATATTTCCACAAAACTGGGGGCAACCTCGTCTCAAGCAAACATCAACATAGGGAGCACGAAGAATCCTTATGATGAAACTGATGCCAATACTACAACCCGCCATATCACGAATCTTCATCCACCCATCACCCCATCCATGAATTGGGACCAACATCAAAAGAAAGACTTGAATCGAAGCATGAATAACATTATCAAAGAAAAAGAAGCTAAGAAGCATATTGGACAAATCAAGTACATATGGATACCAAAAAATACAAAGAAAGATTATCCCTATCAAACTCCATCAGTCAAAGAAACTATGGGGCAAAATAAAAATGGGGCAAGTATCCATCAAAGATTTCCACAAAGGAAAAAGCAGGCTTCTCAAGCAACATACAAAGTGTATCAAGCAGCTGGTCCAAATTCCACGCACACTTCCATATCCACCCATTATTGCTCATCTTCCCAAGTTTGGAGAGTCAAAGGTTCCAAACCATCGACCAATCCATATTTTACTCCTAAACACACTCCATCCACGCCTCCACGCATGATATCCAATTCTCACATTGACCATGTGTTGGCAACGACCCTTCATCATAAGGATTCAGACGGCACCCTATCATGATGTGTGCACAAAGACAGAGTTAAGTCCATTATCAGCAAAGCAGATCAAGAATCTCAAAAGTTGCATTCAAGTGCACGTATCTTGGTAAAGCAACTTCTTCAAGCAAGATACTGATGGCACGTTATGACAGAAGCATCAACATCAGCACCACTAGGTGATTCAGCATCAGCTTAAAATCTCTCAGAAAATACAAAAAAATCAGAAAAAGTCCTGAAAAAATGGTTACCTCGATGAAAACCTGGCAAACAGGCATCTTGGTGACAACAAAAAAATCAAAAAACGTAAAAATCCAAAAAAATCAGAAAAAGGATTGAAAACAGTAAAGAAAAAAATCGTCCTCTAGCGAAAACTGCTTCGGTAACGCTTTGGGCAGGTACCATGATGAAAACCTGGCAAACAGGCATCATGTGTAGAATCGAGCATCTACGTGCGCCAGTTTAGAGGAAAGCATCTTATCGCATCCATAATAAAGCCAACATTCCATCCATATCATCCATTCATCCATGAACCGTTTATCCAATCCATTTTCCATCTACATCCAAGGTCCAAGTTACCTTGATCTTGATAAAATTTTGGGTGCACACTTTACAGTTGCTTATGGTAGACATCCTGACATGGGTCATTTTCATTGATCCCATCCTCTCCAACATTATCTGAGCCTTGAAGCAGTATCCGAATGAGCATTCCTCTATTCGAACACCGTATCTTATCACAAGATAATCCATATCCATTCGTATCCAAGAATCTACCCATGGTCGTTCAAACATTGCTAGACACTGGGGGCAGATATTTGCATCTTGCTTTGAGAATAAATCTTGATCTATATCTTCCCACTTATGTGGTGATCTGAGCATTGGAAAATGTGAAATCAAATTGATTAAAGAGTTTGTGAACCAAAATCCAAATCACTAGCCCATGGCATAATTTGACAAGAAGACATTCCTTATCATGCTCTACCTTTCATCGAGTATCAATCCAAACAATCATATCATTCGCATCTAATGTGTACTCTATTGTCACATCAAAATCATCAAAACAATGTTCTTCCAAATCAAGCTTCATCAATCTTGATCAATCGAATCCAATCAATCATCAGCTTGTTTGACTTAACACACTTAGTCAAACTATCATCTTGTGCATGACTTTACTCTAGGATAACACAACTTCCTTGGGTTTACAAGTTCATTATCATCACTTTGTTTGGATTAACACACTTAGCCAAATTATCAAATCCATAATCACCTTGTTTGGCTTAACACACCTAGCCAAATTATCCTTTTTGTATGAGTTTACTCTGGGATAACACAACTTCCTAGAATTTACAAGTGCATTATCACTTTTGTTTGACTTAACACACTTAGTCAAACAATCAATCCATCAATCCGATTGATCAATAATAAGCTTGGTTTTCAACAAAATCCCAAAATAGAGCATTGATATCATCACGTATCCACTTCCAAATCGTCAAAATCATGCAAAAAATTCAAAAACATCCAAAACATATCAAAAATTCCAAAAACATTTAAAAAATCCATCAAAAATTTCAAAAACATCTAGAAAAATCATCAAAAATCCAAAAACATGTCAAAATATCAGAAAATCTTCAAAAAATTCATCATTTAGTCTTGTAAGTCTTTCACCTTGTCGAACTACATTGTCTCTGAGCTTGAACATAGGCAAGGTTGATCTTTGATCATCCCCCGAGATGGTTAGGTCAGTCCTTTAGGCATCCGTCGCATTGGCAATCCGTTTGCCCATCTAGTCTGCATCTTAAGTCAGTCCTTTAGGCAATAAAATGGCAATCCATTTGTCCATATTATCATCAAGTCAGTCCACCACCAGTCAAACTACGTGGTCTCTGCATATATAACGTAGGCAAGGCTAATCTATGGATGAGCTCCCGAGACCCCTAGGATAGGTCTTTAAGATAGTCTGTTCGTTGTAAAATATTGAAAATACCAAAAACATTGGAAAATCTTGAAAATACCAAAAACATTTGTAAAACATCTCAAAATTCCAAAAACAGCCTCAAAACATTTGAAAAAACCAAAATGGTGCATCCATTTCATGTCGCTTTCACCCGTGATTGTCATCACTCATAATAAATCATCGTCGCTTTCACCCTTTGGTGAGTTAGTCAGAAGCAAGTCAGCAGATTCCAAAGTGAACACCTAATCGTCAAAGTCTCGAAGGTCTAAGTCAGTAAGTCAGCAAGTTGGTCAACTCAGAGTATCAATAGCTTATCACGCAATCAGTCTCACCAAAACCCTGATCACTACATGTCTTAGGATGAAGCTTTCCTGCGATGAACATAAGCATCAGGTACCCCACAGTAGTTTAGTCTTGGCTAGCGATACGAAGAACATCAGCTTGTTTGTTTACTTTATTTTGGTCTTTTTGACTTATCTTATTTTTCACTCATTCCAAGGACCTCTCGATGATACCTAAACAAAACAGGTTTAGAGAGAAAGGAATGGGGCAACAATCATTATCTTTTTATCTACTGTGCTTGTTGGATATTCTTTTAAAATAACTTCATCATGCATACTTTTTTTTGTTTGTAGGAAGGATGTTTTAGGTATCTTGTTGACCACATAAGAAGGCTTGCCTTTTTTATGTTTTGGCCCAAGATGTCTAGAATATCTGAACTACATTCTGAATAAAGTTATGTTTGTCAAGTGTGAACAAGAGTACTCCTATTTGTTTGACGAGTCAAAGTCCATCACACTAGGCGCCACGCCATCTTGGTTCTTAATACCTTGATCCATCGCACCTACGTGTGTTATCAAACATAAAGAAAGGTATGCTCTTTTCCCATCCTTGGATAAGCAACACATCATCATCATTCATCGTCATATCCAATAAAGTCTCGATGACTAGGAGACTTGTTGGACTTCTTCATCTTCTTGAATTTAAGGGTTCATCCATCTCATTCTTCTATCTTCTTTCATGCTAACAATGCATCCATCTTGCATCCGTATTCTCATTCTACATAATCATGTCATACCATCATATCAGGACAACATCATCCATCTCATCCATCTCACATGCTTAAAATAATATACATTTGTTATTCTAAGCATCTTCCGAACATCTCATTTACATCATCATTACCATCCATACATCCATTTTGAACCTCTTTGTCGCGAGATCCACCTCAAATTGTATCTTTTCGCTCGATCTCTCGAGGGGGCAATGTACTAACGTACTTATTTTCCACTGGGGCATCCGAAAAAACCAAAGAATTTTTAATTTCGATGTCGGCAACATCATTCTTTGAACCAATGCAACGAGTACATTGCTTCAAAGAGGGGCAAAATGTAGACATGCAAAACTGACATCATATATCTCGCTCTAACTAACATCAAATTCTGCTATTAATCAATTAAGGCAATTTATTGATTAATTTCATAAGGTTCATCAAGCTTAATTAAATAAATCAAATTATTTAATTAAGTTCCTAATGTTCTTCTCATTTGATTTAATAAATCAAACTGATGTAATCAAATATCAAATCCCTAAAATCCCCTAAGTTAATTAATCTAAATTTAATTAACTTCTAATCACAATTACCATTCTCTAGCTTTTGACTCAACTAGAGTCAAATCTAAACTCCTAACTAACCCACCCACTTGCACCAATAAATCAATTTATTGATTTATTAAAAAGCTTATTTTCCCTCAATAACTCTCATCTTTGACTTTTTTGGACAAAGATAATTCCCCCCAAAACCCTCAACAACATGCATTTATTGACATTTTTCAAATTTGAATGGGCACATTGGCCAAAACTTGCACAAGCTTTGACCAATCCCATTATGACAAGTGTCTCTATCCTATTGGATGGGATTTAGTCCCACATTGCCTAATTTTGGCCTCTCTTCTATCAACTTTTCCTATAAAAGCAAGGCCTTTCTCTCATTTCTACAACACACATTTTGAATGCATCTACACTATAGGCAACTTGAGCTCATAGAAACTCATTGTCTATTGGCTTGGAAAGGGATTGGGAAAGGGCTCTCTCACATTTTCATGGAGGGCACCAATCCACCATAGGATAGGTTATATTTCATTTTCTCTATGGCATTGCTTGTATTAGTTTCATCATTTCGTTTGGATTCAATGCCATATTTTATCCTATGAGGATGGTTAGATCTATACAATTCATGTGTAAGATTTCACCATCCTACAAATTTAGCTTCGATGCATTTTTTTTTAGAGTTGCAAAGAAATCTATATTGACTTTGGAAATAACCCTTTTGGATTCTATAGTCATCTGAATAGCCTCTCGTTGTTGTTGGGCATATGAGGCCATTGTGCACTCTTGCTTGGAAAGAGCACAATGAAGTTCACTCAGTAAAGCCTCAACATCTAATACGATGTTTCCCAACAGATTCTCAAGTGTAGATGCATCCATAGATACTGTTGTGTCGAGTTTAACAAAAGTAGAGAGAGGACTTCCATCTAGCACACTTGCTAGGTCATCCAGGCCTTTCATTCCAATGTCATAAATCGTCTTCAATTTCTCAATCTTATTCCTAAGTTATTCTATAGCATCAGTTTTTTTTTGTAGATACAAAGTACTACATGTGATTTTCCATAGTTGTTAGATGTTGTTGTTGTTGGTTTGTAGAGTCTTCAACAGTCTTATGCAAGAATTCAAGCTCCTGAGTTAACTATGCCCGAAATTTTTGAACGAGAAATTTATTTCTTGTTTCTATCTTATACTTCCACTCATTTTTTGGAAATAGTCCTGATACATCATGTGTTCTCTTCTCTAGTTCTAATTGAAGCTCGCAAGTTTGTCTAATAATTCATGTGCCTTCTCTGTGTTGTAGTATTTTATATCACTATTGAAGGAAGGTAACTCATTCATGGAGTACCTCAGCATTTTTCATAGCCTAGAAACACTTTTAAGGATGCATGACATTTTCTCAAACCAGGTCATGGCCCTTTTGAGGAAGATTGTTTCCCAGGAAGCAGGACGTGAGCTCTATGAAGGAGTGTGATTGGATTATGGGTCTTGCATTCATCTTTGAGCAATAGAACATACTTCAAACTAAGTCATGAGAGGTCATTCAACATTGGCATTGATGTGAGGAAGATAAGAGGTGACTTTTGTTATGTCAAGAATAGTAGGAAGAGGCTTTCAGGCAATGATGAAGACTTTCTAGTAGGTACTTGCAGCTTAGAAACCCACACGCAAAATCTCTGCTTGACTGAACGCCTTTATTAATGCTTAATGTTAGGCCTGTCGATAACAAGGAGTACTAGTAGTTTGTTGCCCACTCCAGAGGCTCTCAGGTTTAAGTAGAAGTCAGACAATGCAAAAAAAATAAAAAATTTCTAAGTCCTGCAATCTTGTTGTTGATGAGATAGCATCCCTTTGGGGTGTTCTTTCTTGCAATTCATGTGTCTGGCATAAGCTTAATTTTACATATAGATATTCTGCAAAATTTCAAAGTTCTAACTGTAACATCTCACCAAAAAAAAATCTATGCTCGATAGGTATGATGCTGGTCAAAGGTTGTGGAATACAGTTTTACACCTACGAACATTATTTTGAAAGTTTCTAACATATTTTTGAATAGATGCATTTACATGAGGAGTTTCCATAATTCATTAGTTTTTCGGTGTGTATCTTTCTAGAACTATGATCAGATTTTGTAAGAGATTTCATGGCTATTCTAGAAATTTTATTTAATATCAGCAACTGCATCATGACTTTTCTCAAGAGGCCAACAACATTAATAAATTTTGAATGCTTGCTTTGATGGTGTTTTCTTTTTTGGAGAACCAGTCCCATCAATAAAATAATCTTCTTAGCAAGTAAACTTGCATGGCCCCATCCATCACACCCATGTTAACACCGATTTCAACTTAGAAATTTATTGCAAACTAGTTACAAAATTGAATAAGATGAATCATGCAGTAAATATAGGAAGCTTAGTAACTACCAAACTCTTTCCCTAAGTGAATTTTATGGTTGATGACATATATTTATTTCCCAAATCTCAGCTACTTATGTCAAATAATTTTTTGTGAAAGTAAATTTGAGTCATTATTTTTGTCTTGGACTGTGATATTTTCTTTTGCAACGTATCTTTTTTGAAATAAGCCTTTGACCTTTTGTGAGCGTGTGGATTAACTGCCAATTAATGCATTCAATAAGACGGAAAAGTTAGTTCAATTGGAATCTCTAAAATACATCATCTCACATATTTAGAAAGTCATTTTGAAAAGATATTGCACATTGATCTCCAAGATACTGAGACTGCCTAGAGGAAATATAAATCTTGGCATATTTATTGCAAGTGAATTTGGGATCTAAAATTGAACAAAACTTGTCTAGTGTGAGAAAAAGGCATTGCGAGTGTTCTCTCTTTGTTTACGCAAACAAAGATCATTGAAATACAAATTCACTTACTTGCTATTGTGCACCTTTAGAGGGCATGCCTTGGTGGTAAAAAGTACTCACCTCAAGGGAACGACTCAAGTAATAATGGGCTAAATCCAAGCTCTTCCAAACTACTATATAAATTTGTGTTCACGATGAAAGCCATGGACAATGGGAAGCGATGCATGATAACTCTCCCCCAGTATCTTTATGATAAGTAAATCCCTTGTTCTAAGGGTTGGGAGATATCTCACATGGATTTTATCATTGCACCCCTTAAACTGGATGCCCTTACTAGAATATTTTGTTTAGAAGCCAAAAAAAAACCTTATATTTGTTGGTGCAAGAGGTCATCTCCTCTAAAGCTGCCCCACGTATACATGCGGTTTTTTTGTAGAGATGAAAAGTATGACATGGTAGATTCATGGGTACTAATGCTTGGCTAACCCAAGAAGTGTGTGCACTATAAGGGGGATCCTGTGTGGTCAAGCATCTATTCACCCGCATAGAATATGTGCAGCTAGATTCATCCAAGTGGGAACCTAACAAATATTGCCTTTTTCAGCCTAGGGTTGTACATGTGCTTTGAATCAAAACACTTTTCTTGGATCTAAAAGAGTGGAAAACAAACATTCAACGTATCATGATAATTTCAAACCCTTTGGAAGAACAAATACCTTGGAGGTGTCTAAATGTTACTGCTTGTCCGTAGGGGTTCTTATCCCTAGAAGGCTTCTAAACATTCAGACATCTCAATTTTTTTCTCCCAAAGTCAACGCTAGCTAACCTTTTCCTTGATTTCCTTGATTTCCACATAATGCACTTTGTGGGATGAAAAAAGTTAGGACATTGGACATTCAGTTTGAAACATAATCGAGAAAGTGTTTGTGGTAAAAATAACCAAATCTAAGAAAGATAAAAGACAATTGAATCACACATGTGCTTGGTCCCTTTTGAGTCATTTGGTTTTCATGAAAACATTGGTCTTTTGGTTGAATAACTCTTAGGGAAAAGCATGTTCTTCAAAACCTTGGTCTTGTAAACAAGTCCTCATAGGGTCATCTAGTATCAAGTCAAACAGTTCACCCATCTCAAACATGAATCAAACATCATCTCATTAACAAAATTTTGGAACTTTGAAAACATGATTCATGCTAGACTTTTGAAAAATCAACATCATTACATTTAACTTAATACACCTAGTAAAGTTATCAATCCTCTACAACAAATTTACCTTCAGGATAACACAACTTCCTAGGGTCTACTAGTTCAAAATCACTTTGATTGGATTAACACACTTAGCCAGTTTATTCTCTTCAACAATTTTCTCTAGGATAACACAACTTTCTAGGGCTTAGAAGTTCACCATCATCTTGTTTGACTTAACACACTTAGTCAAACTATCCAAATCGAATGAAACCAACTCCTAAAGTCTAGCATTGATCCAAAGTTTCTAAAAATTCAAACACCCATATCACTCACACTTTCATCCTTCATCTCATTATTGGTCCTATACACCTTAGAGGTTCACTCTCACAACAAGGTCAAAACACAAGAAAAACATGGAATTCAAACTCGACTCATACATCATGAGTAATCCAAATCAACCAAACTATCCAAGTCTCACTAAGCCAATTAATTATCGGAACTCACATTTATGCATGGCATTATCATATCCCCCAAACCTTAATGTGAGTATGCCCAATCTAAAGTTTGGAACACCTTTCCCAATGATAGATTTAAATCCAAGTCCAAATCTGCAAATATATCAAGCAAAGACTCAATGCAGGAGTTTTCCAAACAACATTATCCCACCAAATCAATACATGCCAAATACAAGTTTGTGAAACATGACCATTTCCAATCCACATTTGGTAAACTTTGGGATAGACATGCTTGCAAATCAAACCAATGTTGTTCAAAATCCAAGCAATATGTTAGCGACTTCAGATATTGATCCAATTCTAGGTAACACCATGGAAAATCAAAGTTACCTAAATCAAGGAAATATGATTCCCAACCACAACAATGTTCAATTTCAATCTATCATGTCGAATCGAAACATCACACTGAATTAGAGCATTATCCAGAATCAACTTGTCCATGATCCAAAACAAACACCACAAGGATGCATTCTAAAGATACTTTCCAAACAAGCAAGTCAACCATATGAAGAATCTCAATCTAAAATCTTAAGAAAAAAAATTGCTACACTCAAAATTCTCATCAATTCATATCAATAGATGACAACCATCCAAGCAACCCCAACATTTAACACATCTACCATTCCTCAAGTGTCTCAAGGACCAAGAATCTCAATCGCACCATTCACCACTCAGACCTTGGCAATCAATGAGATTGTTAAGCTCACCCCAACAATCAACACCATCCCCAACCCACCACCACCACCACCACTATCGCCGAAACACAACATGACCAATTCAGTCTCCATCATGTTGCAAGCCGCTCATAAAGTTGGACAACTAGTTGCTGAGCAAGCACAAGCTATACAAGTGGCTCAAGTAGCCCAACAAGCACAGGCTCAAGCTCAAGCCCAACACCAAGCATACTTTGTTTTATTTGTAGGAAGGATGTTTTAGGTGTCTTGTTGACCACATAAGAAGGCTTGCCTTTTTATGTTTTGGCCCGAGATGTCTAGAATATCTGAACTGCATTCTGAATAAGGTTATGTTTGTCAAGTGTGAACAAGAGTACTCCTATCTGATTGTCAAGTCAAAGTCCATCACACTAGGCGCAACGCCATCCTGGTTCTTAATACCTTGATGCATCGCACCTAGGTGTGTTATCAAACATAAAGAAAGGTATGCTCCTTTCCCATCCCTGGATAAGCAACACATCATTATCATTCATCGTCATATCCAATAAAGTCTCGATGACTAATGGACTTATTGGACTTCTACATTCTGCTTAGATTTAAGGGTTCATCCCTCTCATTCTTCTATCTTCTTTCACGCTAACAATGCATCCATCTTGCATCCGTATTCTCATTCTACATAATCATGTCATACCATCATATCAGGACAACGTCATACCATCTCATCCATCTCACATGCATCGCATAGTCATTTAACATGCTTAAAATAATATAGATTTGTTATTCTAAGCATCTTCCAAACATCTCATTTACATCATCATTACCATCCATACATCCATTTTGAACCTCTTTGTCGCAAGATCCACCTCAAATTGTATCTTTTCGCTCGATCTCTCGAGGGGGCAATGTACTAACGTACTTCTTTTCGCTGGGGCATCCGAAAAATCGGAAATTTTTTAATTTCGATATTGGCAACATCATTCTTTGAACCAATGCAACAAGTACATTGCTTCAAATAGGGGCAAAATGTAGACATGCAAAAATAACATTATGCATTCCGCTTTAACTAACATCATGCATTCAATTCTTCTGCTAATCAATTAAGACAATTTATTGATTTAATCCTAAGGTTCATCAAGCTTAATTAAATAAATCAAATTATTTAATTAAGTTCCTAAGGATCTTCTTATTTGATTTAATAAATCAAACAAATGAAATATCAAATCCCTAAAATCCCCTAGGTTAATTAATCTAAATTAATTAACTTCTAAATCACAATTACCATTCTCTAGCTTTTGACTCAACTAGAGTCAAATCTAAACTCCTAACTAACCCACCCACTTGCATCAATAAATCAATTTAATTGATTTATTAAAAATCCTATTTTCTCTCAATAACTCTCATCTTTGACTTTTTTGAACAAAGATTATTCCCCCCAAAACCCTCAACAACATGCATTTATTGACATTTTTCAAATTTGAATGGGCACATTGGCCAAAACTTGCACAAGCTTTGACCAATCCCATCATGCCAAGTGGCTCTATTCTATTGGAGGGGATTTAGTCCCACATTGGCTAAACTTGGCCTCTCTTCTCTCAACTTCTTCTATAAAAGCAATGCATCTTCTCTCATTTCAACAACACACTTTGAAGGTATCTAAACTATAGGCAACTTGAGCTCATAGCAACTCATTGTCTATCTCATTTAGCTTGGAAAAGGGTTGGGAAAGGGCTCTCTCACATCTCCATGGGGGGCACCAATCCATCATAGAATAGAATAGGTTATATTTCCTTTTCTCCATGCATATTTGATCTAGTTTTAGCATTTTATTTGGAGAAATGAACCATGTTATTCTATGAAGATGGCTGAATCTACACAAACAATGTGCAAGATTTCACCATTCTACAAATGGCGCTAGAAGGAGGGCTTGAAAAATCTCTGTTTTTGTTCACCTTTGATTCATGCATTGTGTAGGACTACAAAAGTCTCTATTTTGCTTAATATTTAAAATTAAATCATTTTTAATTCTAAAATAATGCTCCTGCTTAATCTTCATTGCAAGTTGTTGCATTTGTTATTTTTATAAGGCAATTTCTATCTTGAGCTGCATTATTGAAGATTTGTCAATTTATAGAGTTACTCTAAGCCTCCAACCATGCATCCATTCTTCACTTGACCTTTCTATTCTTGTGGATCTGTACCTGACCATTATTGATACTTAGAGAAGGCTTGGAAATTTCGCTAACAAATGATGGAAAACCTTCTGCATCTTGATTTATTCCATTTGTCATAACGCCAACTGTAAGAATATCATATTCTTGTTGCCTTACACTATAGTTGTTTTCTGCGCTAGGAACTAGTATGGTAGCACCAATGGAGATTTAATATTGTCAATGGGAAAGACAGTATCATAGCGTGACGATCTTTCTTAAAGCTCAAAGTCTATGATTGCCTACAATGATGTGTCTGATTTCGACAAAAAAAAAAAAAAGCCTGGCCACACTTTGCACCCATAGTGTTCAGGACCATAAAGGAGGCCAACCATGCTTCCTTTGCCACAGTTAATAAAATAATAGCAAGCAGCTCCATCGATCTCCATATTGCCTCCATAGTCCTGACTTTATCTCTAGCCCGAAATCAAAGCTATGTTGGTATCATTGTCTGATGTTGGTATTTTGACGTCGTAGTATCATGTGATTCTTTGGGTTTTCTTTGGCATGGAATCAAAGCTAACGTGATGGTCATTTGCGCAGGCTCTTTGTAAAGAGAAAACACTTGCTACTCGAGTCCTCCCTTGGAAGACAAGGAGAAGAAGTATTCTGGATCAACACCAAACAATCACGTCTGCATAAAAGTTTTCAAATATTTGTTTAGAGTGCAATATGACTAAAGTATTGAGTGTGGTTGTCATTAAAAGTCTTTTCATTTAATACTACTGTCTTAATATTTGCTGTCATCATATTGTTGTGAACAAAAGATAGGGCAGTAGCCTCTCCTAATCGATCAGCTATGTCAGTGCCTTCAAGTCCAAACCATCCCCCACCGACCTTATGAGTAATGTCAGTACCAGCTATGTTCGTGGCTACCATAGCAACATCAGCTAGGGTATAAAGAAGACACTTCGCCCTACTCACCATACCTTACATGAAGTCTAAATAAGCATCCAGTTGGTCGAGGCCCAGAACCCATTGCAAGTTGAACCTCACCTTTTACCTTGCCCCAAATTGAAATAATGACCTGCGCGACAAATTGGAGAAGTGAAAGTCATTTCTTTTTGGTAGGATAGTTTAAGGCCTTTTCTTTTGATCCAGGCATTCAGATGGCCTTTGGAGATGGTAGCTGGAGTAATTTTTTGATAGTATAATAATCACGCCTAGGAAATAGGTGTCACCTATTTTGTGATAATTCTGTCTTAAATGGTTACTGTAGGTAAAAAGGCCTATTCCCTTGTCCGTAGTCATGTGTGGGATGCATCATAAAATCTAGTGCTCTTGCAAGTATTAAATTTCTTCCATACTCGCATTATTATCACTGTCAATATCATCATTTGTCCATCTGGGATCATTCATTCACCTGGCACCAACCTTCGACTTGCACATCAAAAGTTGTCTATTCACATTACTGCAGATGGTATGTACACATTGACAAAATTTGAGAGGAAATATATTTTCCCATTCTATGATCTGACGCCAAACACATTCATTGTTTCTCCTACCCGATTCTTGACACATCCGCCCATTGTCATCTGCCAACTGAGTGCTTCACCGTCCTATGAGATTATTTGCTAAGTAGATGTGTCATGAGATTCTGTTCTCTCTGATTTGCTATGTGCTGCTTATGACATTTTACAGAACCGTATTTTACTAAAACAACAAACTTCCAACATCCAAGTGCAACGTATGATTTGAGTGTGTTTGACTGACAAATCAGGATCTTTGGATCTTATATCTTTTGTTCTAGATTTGCACACCTATTTGCTATCTATTTGTAGGATGCATTTTTTATCATTGTTCAGATTTCTGTTTCCAATAGACATTAATAAAGACCTTGGGAGAACGGACTGTCCTGGGAGAACGCATTTAAAATAGGAAGACGTAATAGCTCATCCAATTGCAATGCTTTAAGTTTACTGGCCTTACATCGATTTTTATATTTGACATATATTCATTACACAAATGTTAATATTTTGTCTCCCTGCAGGTTTCGTGTGTTTGAAATTACTTTTATCAACGTACAGGCAAGAGTATGGCAACTTGGCAGCGAGTCGGTGAATGTCCTATTAAGACCTTTACTGCTATCAATGTTATGTCAAGGTTCAAATAGCTGGAGACTGCCATGCTAACATTCAAATAAATGGAAGCCTCAATGACAGTGGATATTTAGATTGTGTGTACACAGATTTAGTGATGAATGCATTGAAAGGACATTAATACAAAACTGAAATCTACTGCTCACCACCGCCACTCCAATTCTTAGTCTGTCAATTCAATCCGCCAATGAGATAGCTTCTTTGCAAGGAGCTTTAAAAGCTTTGAAAAGAAAGTAGTTGGTCAATCTCTTGCATGAAAGCCGGTCAAATGGGTGTTGAGTAGAGTTTTAGTAGAAAGTGGGTTGCTATATAATTAATGCATTTATTCAGTTGATAGAAAACTTTCATGCATTGTTATTTAGTGACTTCTCATTAATATGGAGTGTCTCTGTCAATCTTGATATTATTTATTTCTTTGCATTAATTTTGCGGTATGTGATTTGAATGCTGACATTTGCAGATTTATTAATCTTATGGGTGGAGAGTGACATTATCAATTAATCGATGGAGATTAATCAAAAGTTTTTCATGCTCATAGATTGTTGAAGTTTTTTTTTTATTATTATTGTCATGCTTATAAAATTTTGATGGGACAAAGATTGTGTTTTAACAATTGTTCATTTCCACATAGATTTTGCATGACAAGGGGTAATTCTTTTACTTCATTAATGCCTTAGAGAAATTTTTACTTTGTAAACGTTTTCATGAAATAGGTTGAAACATCAAGGTTGAAATCAAGGTGGATATTTGAAGACAAGTACCTGATTTGAACGAAGGAGCAAGGTTGACATCAAGATTGAAGTTGAAGGTTGAAGCTAAAGTGAAGGCGAAAAGAGTGGAATTGAAGATTTTTGAGAACAAAACTTGGAAAATAGCATTTTTTAATGCTTGATTTGACAATCTTAGAGCTTCCATTTACTACCCTTTTTTTCTGTTTTTAGCTAACTCACCTTTCAATTTGGGCTTAAAATCAATCAATGGCTTGATCTTTTCAAAGTTGGTTAAAATTGAACCTTAGACACTTACTAGATTTCAATTTGGGATTAAAATTGGACAAGGCAACTTCACATTTCAATTGGTGCATTTAAAATGAACTCATCATTGCTTTGAGGAATTTAAAATTGAACATGTGTACTTTGTGTTTTGTAAACTTTTTTGCAAAGTAGTGTCATTTAAAAGGGCGTATGCACTTCTCTCGCGCTTCACGGCGATCTTGAGAATCAAAAGTCTTTTTGATGACCCTAAGTTGCATAAAAGATTGCCTCCACACTTCAATTTGGGATCTAAAAATTGAACAAATCATGCGAGTGTGAGCACGATATATTGCGGAGGTTCTCCCCTTTGTTTTTCAACGAAGGTTGTGTGAACGACGGAATATGTTAGCTCGCTTTTGTTTATCTTAGAGGGCCTGCCTTGTGGGAAAAAGTAATCACCCAAGGGAACGACCCAACCGGGAACACGCTAAAGCCAAGCGACTTCCAACCGGTATATAAGTGTGGATTCTTGAGGAAAGTTCAAGAATCACGAGGATTATTCCGACGAGATGGACAGCAATGGACTCTCGCCGATGTTGGATAATCCCCCACGAACGGAATGCCCGAATTAGAACCCCTTGTTTAGAAATTGGCCAAAACCTTGTCTATCTTGTTGGTGCAAAAGGTTATGTCCTTTGAAGCCGCCCCACGTAACATGCGGTCTTGTTGTGGAAATGGAAAGTATGCCATGGGAGATTCATGGGTACTAATGCTTGGCTGACCCGAATAAGTGAGTGCCGTGGAGGGGAGCCAGTGTGGTCAAGCATTTAGCCATTCGCACAAGATATGCGCAGCTGGATTTATCCAAGTGGGAACCCAACAAGGTATTGTCTCATCAACCTAGGAGTGTGAAAGTGCTTGGAAAAAAACACATTGCTTGATCTTGAAAACATTTGGAAAACAAACATACACAAAAACCTTGAAATTTCAAACACCTTGTGGGGAACAAATACCTATTGACGAACTTGCCCACTCTTGCTTTCCCTAGGAATCACATTCCTAGAGGTTTCTAAGTGTGCAAATTCTATCATCATTTGTTTCCAATAAGGATAAACATAAGGAACTTTTGCCCTATTTTCCTCGATTTCCACACAAAGGACATTGTGGGATGAGAAAGAGAATGGGACATTAGACATATAGTTTGAAAACCTAAGCAAGCAAGTGCCTTGGATAAAAAGAACCTCATTTAACCAAGATAAAAAGACAAATTCGATTACACATGTGTTTTCTAACATGATTTCCCGCAAGATCAAAATCCCAAAACCAAAGTTCAAAAAGCTTAGTCTAAGAGCTCGTGAGGAGCGTCTTGAGAGACTTTTCGAATTCAGGGAAAGATTGGTTTATAACTTTTACAGAAAAGCCTCAAGGAACAATCCAGCATTATATGCATTTTATTGTCAACAAAATCCCGAATTGTTTCAAAGATTTGCATTTCTCCCATAGGAAGTCAAGCATGTTCTTCAACACCGAGGTTTTGTAGAAAGAGAGTCACATCTAGGTTAAGGTTCAAGATCAAAGTTGTCATTCCCTTCATTCATCCATCAAATCAAAGTCTCATTTCATCATCAAACCTTTTTTGAGAACTCTAGAATCAAACATCACACTAAACTTAGAGGGCTAAATCAACATCATCATATCTTGGCTTAACACACTTAGCCAACATAGTCTCAAATCATTGAACAAATTTTCTTTGAGATAACACAACTTCTTAAAGTCTATTAGTTCTCCAAAACATTGGCATAACACACTTTGTCAATTCATCCATTTTTGTGCAAGTTCCCTTAGGATAACACAACTTCCTAGGGAAAACAACTTCACAACCAATCTTGTTTGACTTAACGCATCTAGTCAAATTATCACATTCAAATCAAATCAAAAGCCCTTTCAAAGTTTAGCACATACATTCAAAAAGTTTTCCAAAGGTTTCATTCACTCATCTCATCCATTTTAACCCATCACCATCATCACCATCTTTGATCTTTTATCTACCCTAGTTCTTCTCTTTTTGGACTTAAAGGATTAGGATCGAACAAATCCCTATTTTTATGGTCCAAACAAGATCTCAACACAAGAAGGACATGGAGAATATCAGAGACATATCAACTTCTATGGACATGAGTCATCTAAATATCGAAGTGAACCTAGCAGGATCAAGCAATCCCCCAAACAACCCTCCCGTATCATCACAAAATCTTTAAGAGGAGAGTCATCAAGAGGACGACATAAATGAAGACATAGGGATGACACAAGAGGAAATCATGGAAATGATTCAAAATCCTAAGAACCATAAAATTTTTAGTGCTATGTTCAAATGCATAAATTCAATAGAAAGAGGAGGGGACATGCCCCCTCCCAACCTTAACACAAGCACTAGTGCAGTTGCATCCCCGTTGTCAAACATCAATCAAGAAGTACCTTGCATCACCTCAATCATCACACCAACCTCCCCGATTGTGAACAAGGGGAGTGCCATGTTCCAAGAATTGCAAGAACACTGCCTTGTGGCTAATGAAGAAGCAATCATCACCCCTACATTTATTCCGGAAAACTCATTTCACCCTTACATCCCACTCACATTTCATAATCTTGCTGGTTCATCCTCATTTCATGCCACACCAGCTTATCAATTGAACATACCAAATCCCCCACCGCATGAAGAAGTTGGTTTGCTCGGAACGATAGAAGCTATCAATCCCTTCTCTTTCCAAAGTGGTGCGTCATCCCTTCCCCCACTTCCTTTCACATCTGCATCGCCTCCTGGAATAGGTCTTCCACCTTTAACCATCGAAAATTTTGCTAATCCAAGCAATCTGACCACCACTTTGAACCCACTTCTTTTGCCCATATCCTCACAACAAATCGCAACCATTCCTGTCACCATGGTTAATGCATCGATTGGTCCTCAAGTCTCCCAAAGCATGCCTCATCAAGGACCAATTGTCTCAACCACCCCGCCCACAACCCAAATCACAGTCACAACCACAATCCCTCCACCCGCCACGACAGTTGGCATGATTCCTGCTCCACCACCAATCCCACCGCCAAAGCACAACACGACCAATTCATTCTCCATCATGTTGCAAAACGCACAACAAGCTGCCTGCCAAAAGGCACTCCAAAAACAACAAGCTGCACAAGCGCAAGTGCAAGCACAAGTGCAAGCACAAGCTCAAGCTCAAGCACAAGCCGCACAAGCGCAAGCTCAAGCTCAAGCACAAGCTCAAGCTCAAGCACAAGCCGCACAAGCACAAGCAAGCAAGCAAGCTCAAGCTCAAGCCCAACAAAAGACACAAGCTCAATACCAAGCGCAATTGCAAGCAATCCACCTGCAAGCCTACCACCAAGCCCTGCAAGACTTTCAGGCACAACACCAAGCTAAACAACAAGCTTTATTGGCACAACAGCAGCTCGACCAACAACAAGCATTGTTGGCAAAACAGCAGCTAGACCAACAACAAGCGTTACTAGCTCAGCAACAACTTGACCAACAGCAGGCTTCATGGGAACAACAGCAGATGGACCAACAGCAAGCGCTATTGGAACAGCAACAGCAAGATCAACAACAAGCGTTGTTGGCACAAATGCAAGCTTACCAACAAGCCCTAAATGTACAACCAAGCTCGCAGCAAACACCGACCAGTATGCTCCCCACCCATCAAACACCTCCAACACCTCACCACTCATTCATCCCGCCCCCCGACCCAAGCAAGGATGTCGCAACACAGATCAAATTGCTTTCGCAGCAGGTGTTGGACTTGCAAGCAGGAAAAACCACAAGGACACCAGGAAACTTGTGCCCTTATCCATTCGATAGGAGTCTCACCATGGTACCGTTTCCAAAGGGATTCGAGATCCCCAAATTTGATAAGTACAATGGAACGGGCAACCCTGAAAACCACGTCAGGGAATTTCAGGTGCACTGCATGGAAGTCGCATATGATGACACGTATCTAATGCGGCTCTTTCCCCGAAGCCTGACTGGTCCAGCTATGGAATGGTTTTCTCGCCTACCCACGGGCATTAAAACATTCGAGGAAATTGTGGAGGCTTTCCTTAAAAATTACTCTTTTAATATGGGTGCGGATGTCAGTTTAGAAGAACTATCTGCACTCAAACAAAGAAGAGGAGAGTTATTTGCATCCTTCTTGCAAAGATGGCGATCCAAGGCCAATCAGAGCAAGTGGGCCATGCTAGAGGAACAACAAGTTTGCACCATCATAGCCAACTTAGATGAAAACCTGGCGTTCTACCTAAAAATGCAGTGCATCACATCTTACGATCAACTAATTCCAAAGGCGCTCAACATCGAAAGAGCCCTTACTGCACGAGGAGGCGCACCTACATTCACTCCACCACAGGATAACCGCCCGTCCAACAACTACAATGATAAACCTCGAACATGGTCGAGGAACAAAAATATCACGAACGACGGTGTGGTTGATGCTAAGGTAGTCATCAGTGCTCCTAAGCAAAATACCCAAAATCATCATCATCCACAAACTCATAACCACAACAATGTGCAGGCTAATGCGGTAGTAGCACAGTCACAACCACCTTCCACCAGCCAAGTCAACAATGTGGGTAATCAAGGAGGACCACCTCCCCGCAACAAGTTTCCCCCCAAGAGGAAGTTCACAGCCCTTGGCGAATCGATTGAGTCTGTCATGAAGAAATTGGTCAAAGAAAACCTAATCAAAATTTCTAACTCCGAACAATACACAGAGCCCATGACCAAACCACCGTGGTACAACGAGAATCTCCTGTGTGACTTCCACAAAGTTAAAGGACACACCACCGCCAACTGCATGAGACTCAAGAATATCATCCAAGACCTCATCGAGGATAAGGTCATCAACATCGAGCAGCCGGCCGGAAACCAAGACCTAAAAATCTACACGAATCCGATGCCGAATCATAATCAGGGAAATAACCAAGGGAATAATAAGGGTAAACAAAAGTATGCTAGTGCCAATCTAGTATACGAGGAGATAGTCGGATGTGTCGACGAGTTGGTCACTGTCATAAATATCAAGGGAACCAACAATGACTGTGGAGTCACCACATGAGGCGGAAAAGTTACCATTGTTGGGGCACCTGCTAAGACCCCCATTACCAACACAAAGGCCGTCCCCTATGATTATAATGTAATTGACCAACTGAAGAGAACACCCGCACAAATATCCATCATGGGATTACTAAAAATCTCCGCCGCTCATCGACAGATCCTGGATGAAGCACTAGCTGCCTCTACCGTCGCTGCTACCCTTGACACAAAGCAATTTCAGGCTATGGTAGGTAACATCGTTACCTCGAATCTCATCACATTTTGGACCAATATTTCCCCCAATAGCCATCTCATAACCGGGCACTTCACCTCCAAATCCTAGTTCAAAAAAAGAAATTCAAGCGAGTCCTGGTAGATGGTGGTGCAGGTCTTAATATTTGTTCTCTGAAACTTATAAAGAAATTGGGATTCGCCGAGGATTCCATCAATAAAAACAAAAGTATCACCATAAGAGCATATGATGACCAAGAAAGAGTGTCTCAGGGCACTATCAAGATCCCCATCCAAGTGGGGCCAGCAACCATGGAAACAACTTGTCAAGTTCTTGACCTTGATTTGCCATACAACATCCTCCTGGGACGCCCATGGATACACGGAATGAAGGCAGTGGCCTCAACCTATCATCAGTGCATTAAGTTCTCATATCAAAATGAGGAGGTTACCATATATGGGGATCCCGAACCCTTCACCTATTGCAAAAACTTGGAAGCCAAGTTTTACAAGATCCCTCAAGTACCTAAAAATGATGAAGGACCATCCACTTCATACATAGACCCAGCTAATCTCGCCTCCACTTCTGCGACAGAGACACCCGCCATCCCCGACATATCCGAGATCAAGAACATGATACAGGACAATGGATGCGGTGATTATAGAATGAAGAGAAATGCTTTTGTTGTAGGAGAGTTACCACAATCTCCTAGATCACATGGGCAACCACAATTGACTCAAACACCTGTCCGCACTAGAACAGAACCCTCTGGATTCCACAGTTGGGGGGATCTCAGTCAGGAAAATGTGGACGAGGAGGACATCACAAACACTCTGTACCAAGATGAAAGACCCACTCCCACCCTACCCATGGAGGAAACAAACAGAGGGTTACAAATGATGTTCGGCATGGGCTATAACAGGAATGAAAGCCTAGGAAGAAATAGTGATGGACGGTTGGAGCCCATCATTGTAGAAAGAAGAACGCAGAACCTTGGCCTCGGCTGTACCCCTCCGAGTATAACTGTGCGTGGCAGAAGTGTTCCTAATAGGGCAGTCAGGTCCTCTCCTCGGGTCTCGGCAACTAACCTTAGATTACCCGTGTCCACAGGCCTACCTCTCGATAACTTCACATTTGACATAACTGACGTTTGTAGTAGCAGTGACGACGATGACACCATAGGTGGCTTACCTAGGCTCTTTGAAGATTCCACCTTATTGATGATTAGTGTCTCACCCGCTGAGCCAATCCAACAAACCCACCAAATCCACTTAGTATACCCCCAACTCATCGATCACGACCAACGGGGACCGCCGATTCTAGACTCATTCGAAAACGATGAGGCTCTCTCGAATTCATGGGACTAAGGGATACTGTTCCATGTGGAGATCACAAGGCAGGATTTGATATCACTCTAGACACACAAGCATACTATGGGGGAGACGATTGAGTCCTTCAGTCGCAAAAGAAAAAGATCGAGAATAAGCTTCGGAGTTATTGAGTGAAAACCACACTGTGGCACTCTCTAACCATAAAATAGTAAAAATAAAGGACGCATCCAATGGCGAAAACCTCTCTGAGGCACCAGAGGATGAAGGATTCAATCTTCCCCCTACTGCTCTACACTAGGAGAAGTCAATAGTATTGGCAGAACAGTGCAACCCGGTCAACTTAGGAACAGAATCAGAACCACAAATTACCTTCTATGTAGAATCCCTCCTAGAAGAAGAACAAAAACTACTGGCAGCTTTCCTAAAGGAGAGAAAAGTAAATTTTGCATGGACCTATGCAAACATGCCAGGCCTGGATCCTGAAGTAGTAGTGCATCATTTGGCCGTTCACCCCGGAGCAAAACCAGTCAGACAGAAGCTAAGGAAGATGCACCCACAAATAGCCTTGCTTGTAAAGATTGAGCTACATAAACTTCTGGATGTTGGCTTCATACGCCCAATTGACTATCCAAAATGGGTATCTAACCTCGTACCAATCTCAAAACCAAAAGGGGGCATCCGCATCTGCACTGATTTCAGAGACCTAAACAAAGCATGTCCCAAGGATGACTTTCCACTACCCAACATTGACATGATAGTGGATATGACGGCCGGACATGAGATGCTTTCCCTAATGGATGGTTTCTCGGGGTACAACCAGATATTGATCGCAAAAGAAGACCAACACAAGACAGCATTCACATGTCCTTGGGGCACCTACTGCTGGAACGTAATGCCATTTGGATTGAAGAATGCAGGAGCTACTTACCAAAGATCCATGACATTAATCTTCCACGACATGATCCACAAAATAGTCGAAGATTATGTAGATGACATACTTGCTAAATCAAAGAAGAGACAAGACCATATAGCAACTCTAAGTGCTATCTTTGACAGGCTCGACCAATATAAGGTTAGACTCAACCCGAAGAAGTGTGTCTTTGGGGTGCAATCAAGGAAGTTGCTAGGATACATAGTTTCAATGAGAGGGATAGAGGTAGACCCTGCAAAGGTAAAAGCAATCCTTGAAATGAAAGCACCAAGAACGTTGAAACAACTAAGAGGATTGCAAGGAAGACTCCAGTCCATCCGAAGATTCATAGCACAATTAGCAGATAAGCAGATTGCCTATTCACACCTACTTCACAAGGGAGTAGCTTTCAGATGGGATGACAAATGCGAGCAAGCATTCAACAAAATAAAAGAATATCTACTTACACCACTTGTATTGATGCCACCAATTGTGGGGAAATCACTAATCCTATATATCTCTGCAACAACAGCCGCCCTGGGGGCCCTTTTAGCCCAACATGATGAAAAGGGAACCGAGCGGGCTATCTACTACATCAGCAGAACAATGGTGGGACATGAGCTCAATTACACGTCAAGAGAGAAAGCTTGCCTAGCATTGGTATTTGTGGCTCAAAAATTTAGACACTACATGCTAGCACACCAAATCAAGTTGATTGCCAAAATAGACCCTCTAAAGTACCTATTGACAAAAGCAGCACTTACAGGTAGAATGGCTAAGTGGGTAATGATATTATCTGAACATGATATCGAGTATGTAGAACGAAAAGCCATAAAAGGACAAGTCATTGTGGATCAGCTAGCAGAAGCTCCCCTCTACATAGATAATCCACTCATATCAGAATTCCCAGATGAGTCCCTTTTTAACCTTGATGCAATAGACCACTGGAAGCTATACTTTGATGGCTCTCACACACAACATGGGTCAGGAGCTGGTGTGTTTTTCATCACGCCGCAAGGAGACTGCATACCTAGATCATACAAGCTGGCATTCCCTTGTACTAACAATATAGCAGAATATGAGGCTTTGACCATAGGACTCAAGATTGCAGCACAATGGTGAATCATGGCACTAAAAGTCTATGGCGACTCGCAACTTATCATCAACCAAGTCAGCGGCGAATACCAAACCAAGGATGATAAGCTCACACCATACAAGAAGGTGGTAGAAAGCCTCAAGGAATCTTTCATCGACATTACCTTTGAGCAGATACCAAGGACAAACAACAGAGCGGCTGATGCAATGGCGACAATTGGATCCTTACTCGACATCCCTCGCAACGTCTCGAAACATGAATTCCTCGTAGAGTAGCTTCTCGTACCCACATTCGAGGTACCAGAGTCAGAATACGCATGTGAACTCGTTGGTCCCAGTGATCTTTGGTATCATGATATATACACCTACCTAAAGTTAGGAATCCTCCCCACTGACATCACCCCGAACCTAAAACGCACTTTCATCAAAAGGACTTCACGATTCATCATTCTAGAAGAAACCCTCTTCCGTAGGAGTACCGATGGAACCCTGTTATGTTGTTTAAAACCCGAGGAAGCCCTGACTGCTCTAATCGAGGTACATAATGGCACGTGTGGGTCACACTCAAGTGGTATGACCTTGGCGAAAAAGTTGCTAAGAACAGGGTACTATTGGCCGACGATGGAAAAAGAGGCACACAATTTTGTCAGAAAATTCTTGCAATGCCAACAGCATGGAGACCTTATTCATGCACCAGCTCAAGAACTGCATCCTATTGTTACACCTTGGCCCTTTTCACAATGGGGGCTCGATCTCATTAGTAAAATATCACCCACCTCATCCAACAGCCATAAATTCATTATCACCGCCACCGAATACTTCACTAAGTGGGTCGAAGCAATTCCCATGACCTACATCACCAGAAAGCAGATATCCAAGTTTATCCTGAATTACCTCATTTGTCGGTACGGTGTCCCCCAATCCATTATCTCTGATAATGGGATGCCCTTCAAGAATCAGGATGTCCGTGACTTGTGTGAAAAATTCAAAATCAAGCATCGCTTTTCCACTCCATATTATCCACAAGGCAATGGCCAAGCAGAAGCTACAAATAAAACCATTTTGAAAATCCTCAAGAAAATAGTCAATGACTCTGGTCATGACTGGCATCTGTAGTTAAATCCCACCTTATAGGCCTACCGCACCAGCATCCGCACGCCAACAGGTGCCACCCCATTCTCTCTAGTCTACGGATCAGAGGCCATACTCCCCATTGAGATCGTGCTCCCATCACTAAGGATATCACTGCAAAACCTTATCACAGATGAGGAATACAGGGTCACAAGACTCAATGAGCTGGAATTACTAGATGAAAGGTGCATGGATGCCCTTAATCATCTACAAGTGTACCAGAATCGCCTAAAAAGGAGCTACAACAAGAAGATCAGACAACGCACTTTCCAAGTTGGTGACCTTGTGCTGAAAGAAAACCAAAAGAACGTGCCAAATCTAGATACAAAGGGAAAGTTTGAGCCCAACTGGCTAGGACATTTTGTCATCACTGCAAGTTACACATCAGGGGCATATCAACTAGCAACACCAGAAGGCGAGCCTCTACAGGAGCCTCTGAATAGCTCTCACCTCAAAAAGTTTTATGCCTAAACCTTGCAAGGTATAGAACCAGAAAATACAAAAAAAATCAGAAAAAGTCCTGAAAAAATGGTTACCTCGATGAAAACCTGGCAAACGGGCATCTTGGTGACAACAAAAAAAATCAAAAGATCAAAAAATCCAAAAAAAATCAAAAAAGGATTGGAAATAGTAAAAAGAAAAAATCGTCCTCTAGTGAAAACCACTTCGGTGGCGCTTTGGGAAAATACCTTGGTGAAAACTTGGTAAACAGGGATCAAGTGTAAATAAAGCACATTCCCCATCTATCAAGATCTGCACAACTCATCCACTCCATCACATTCCACTTATTCACTCGCATCCATACCACAGCCTGCGTTGGTATCTATACTATATTCCACCATTGGAACTACTTGGCATTTCTAAGGTCAGTCTATCCTGCCTTTATCGAAGTAGTCTGTCGCACCACACTGGGGGCATGTTCTCGCAACATCGGATCGGATTCATGTATATTCTCGTGATCTTTTTCAAAATTCATCAAAAATTCCAAAAACGTTCAAAAAACTCATTCAAAAAACCAAAAACATTCAAAAAATCCATCAAAAATTTCAAAAACATCTAGAAAAATCATCAAAAATCCAAAAACATGTCAAAATATCAAAAAATCTTCAAAAATTTCATCATTTAGTCTTGTCGAACTACGTCGTCTCTGAGCTTGAACGTAGGCAAGGTTGATCTTTGATCATCCCCCGAGACGGTTGGGTCAGTCCTTTAG
Organism: Sequoiadendron giganteum; assembly: GCA_007115665.2. Lineage (NCBI taxonomy): Eukaryota > Viridiplantae > Streptophyta > Pinopsida > Cupressales > Cupressaceae > Sequoiadendron > Sequoiadendron giganteum. The sequence goes on along the minus strand of CM021104.1, from coordinate 590,886,590 downwards.
GCGTCCGTCGCATTGGCAATCCGTTTGCCCATCTAGTCTGCATCTTAAGTCAGTCCTTTAGGCAATAAAATGGCAATCCATTTGTCCATATTATCATCAAGTCAGTCCACCACCAGTCGAACTACGTGGTCTCTGCGTATATAACGTAGGCAAGGCTAATCTATGGATGAGCTCCCGAGACCCCTAGGATAGGTCTTTAAGTTAGTCTGTTCGTTGTAAAATCTTGAAAATACCAAAAACATTGGAAAATCTTGAAAATACCAAAAACATTTGTAAAATTCCAAAAATACCAAAAACAGCCTCAAAACATTTGAAAAAACCAAAATGGTGCATCCATTTCATCTCGCTTTCACTCGTGATTGTCATCACTCATAATAAATCATCGTCGCTTTCACCCTTTGGTGAGTTAGTCAGAAGCAAGTTTAGTAGGTTCTAAAGTGAACGCCTAATCGTCAAAGTCTCGAAGGTCTAAGTTAGTAAGTTAGCAAGTTGGTCAACTCGGAGTATCAATAGCTTATCACGCAATCAGTCTCACCAAAACCCTGATCACTACATGTCCTAGGATGAAGCTTTCCTGGATGGACATAAGCATCAGGTACCCCACAGTAGTTTAGTCTTGGCTAGCGATACGAAGAACATCAGCTTGTTTGTTTACTTTATTTTAGTCTTTTAGACTTATCTTATTTTGCGCTCATTCCAAGGACCTCTCGATGATGCCTAAACAAAATAGGTTTAGAGAGAAAGGAATGGGGCAACGATCATTATCTTTTTATCTGCTGTGCTTGTTGGATATTCTTGTAAAATAACTTCGTCACGCATACTTTGTTTTGTTTGTAGGAAGGATGTTTTAGGTATCTTGTTGACCACATAAGAAGGCTTGCCTTTTTATGTTTTGGCCCGAGATGTCTAGAATATCTGAACTGCATTCTGAATAAGGTTATGTTTTTCAAGTGTGAACAAGAGTACTCCTATCTGATTATCGATTCAAAGTCCATCACACTAGGTGCAATGCCATCCTGGTTCTTAATACCTTGATGCATCGCACCTACGTGTGTTATCAAACATAAAGAAAGGTATGCTCTTTTCCCATCCCTAGATAAGCAACACATCATCATCATTCATTGTCATATCCAATAAAGTCTTGATGACTAGGAGACTTATTGGACTTCTACATTCTTCTTAGATTTAAGGGTTTATCCCTCTCGTTCTTCTATCTTCTGTCACACTAACAATGCATCCATCTTGCATCCGTATTCTCATTTCACATAATCATGTCATACCATCATATCAGGACAACATCATCCATCTCATCCATCTCACATGCATTGCATAATCATTTAAAGTTGTTTACGATAATATAAATTTGTTATTCTAAGCATCTTCCAAACATCTCATCTACATCATCATTACCATCCATACATCCATTTTGAACCTCTTTGTCGCGAGATCCACCTCAAATTGTATCTTTTCGCTTGATCTCTCGAGGGGGCAATGTACTAACGTACTTATTTTCCACTGGGGCATCCGAAAAAACCAAAGAATTTTTTAATTTCGATGCCGACAACATCATTCTTTGAACCAATGCAACGAGTACATTGCTTCAAAGAGGGGCAAAATGTAGACATCCAAAAATAACATTATGCATTCCACTGTAACTAACATCATGCATTCATTTCTTCTACTAATCAATTAAAGCAATTTATTGATTTAATCCTAAGGTTCATCAAGCTTAATTAAATAAATCAAATTATTTAATTAAGTTCCTAAGGTTCTTCTTATTTGATTTAATAAATCAAACTAATTTAAAATCAAATATCAAATCCCTAAAATCCCCCAAGTTAATTAATCTAAATTTAATTAACTTTTAATCACAATTACCATTCTCTAGCTTTTGACTCAACTAGAGTCAAATCTAAACTCCTAACTAACCCACCCACTTGCATCAATAAATCAATTTATTGATTTATTAAAAAGAGTTATTTTCCCTCAATAACTCTCATCTTTGACTTTTTTGAACAAAGATTATTCCCCCCAAAACCCTCAACAACATGCATTTATTGACATTTTTCAAATTTGAATGGGCACATTGGCCAAAACTTGCACAAGCTTTGACCAATCCCATTATGACAAGTGTCTCTATCCTATTGGATGGGATTTAGTCCCACATTGCCTAATTTTGGCCTCTCTTCTATCAACTTTTCCTATAAATGCAAGGCATTTTCTCTCATTTCTACAACACACTTTGAAGGAATCTAAACTATAGGCAACTTGAGCTCATAGCAACTCATCGTCTATCTCATTTAGCTTGGAAAAGGGTTGGGAAAGGGCTCTCTCACATCTTCATGGAGGGCACCAATCCATCATAGAATAGGTTGTATTGCCTTTTCTCCATTGCATATTTGTTTAAGTTTTAGCATTTTGTTTGGTGTAAAAGGTATATGTTATTCTATGAGGATGCTAATCCATACAACCAATGTGTGAGATTTGGCATCCTACATAAGGATACCGATTTCTCCTTGAGTGCATACATAGATGCAAATTTGGTAGGTTGTATAGATCAAAAAATAAGTACAAGTGGAGGTGCTTTCTTTCTTTAAAGTAGATTTGTGTCTTGGTTGAGTAAGAGGCAAGATTCAATGTCATTATCTACTATAGAGGTAGAGTATATAGCATCAACATCATGCTATACAAAGGTGTTGTGATGAAGTAGATATTGAATGATATCACAGTATCATATGATTAACCTATTTCTATCTTGTGTGATAATATAATTGCTACCAATATTTCAAAGAACCTAATGATGCATTTAAGAACAAAGCATGTTTCTATCTGGTATCACTTGCTAAGAGAAAAAGTTATAGAGAATGAGGTGAAGTTGGAGTATGTACCTAGAAAGGATAAATTTGTAGATATTTTCACAAAGTCTCTTCCAAAAGATACATTTGAGTATCTCTAAAAAAAGTTAGGGGTTATTGGCCCTCCTTCTTTCAATTAGATGCATAAGAGTTTGCATCTGTATAGGGAGGATTTCAAGATACATTCTTGGTCATGGACTAATGTTGAAGGCTTCATCTTAGCGGGATTAGGTAGTAGTGTTCTTGTTTGGTACATATAGGGGGAGCATATCTTTTGCCCCTAAGGAGGAGAGAGTGATAAGGTAAGATTAGTGTAAAGAGAGTGCAAAACAGAGTAAGTAGAAAAGAGAGAGTAGTGAAGAATGAGTAGTACAAAATGTGTTGTAGAGATATATGTATGGAAAATGTAGTGTAGAGAGAGAAATAGCTTGCTAGTGCTTCCTATGGAGAAAGTGTGTAGGTGATGTCGAAGGGGAAGATTTTTCCCTTTTCCATTGATGTCAAAGGGGGAGAGTGATGTATGAATAAATCCTCAAGATATGGGGAGAGAAAGAGATGATATTGCAAAAAGAATAGAAAGGGGGAGGGAATAGTTTCTGAAAAGCACAAGGAAAAGAATTCTAAGAGATGCCCCAGTAAGGGGGAGAGTGATGCAATACAAAGGAGTTCACAACTGAAATTCTTCAATCTTGAGGCAATTTCAATCCTTTAACCTTGTGCAACATGGGCTCCAATTTACACAAATGAACGCCAATCTCTATCAGATTTAGTAAATGATTTAAAAATTCTTAGATTCATCCCAAATACTCATTCAACCATCCAAAGATCATAAAACAATGATTTAAGGCCAACTCACCTATGCTAGCCTCTAACCTAGTAGTTTATCCAAAGTGGGAAAACGGTTATAACTTTGATACAATACTCAAAGCATGACTGCGAAAGTATATTTAGATACCCATTTCCATATTTTATAGCAGATCCAAAAATTAGTGTAGGTTCCTTTGGATAGAACCCTTCATATTCTTGCTTTTACATTTTGACAATAGGCTTTTAACAACATAAATTCACTGTAAATTGACTATGACTTTTAGACCAAACCTCAACTCTATAATATAAAACCATATACCCCAAATCAACCTACATAGTCATCATATACCACAAAATACGTTGTCATTTTTATTATGGTTTCATGTCAACCTCTCATGTATCCATGATGAGAAGGTGCTTTAGTTTTGAGTAGGTGTTGTTTTTGAAAATTTAAACAACATTTATGGGGTGTTGTACCCCTCACAACGAGCTACTAGGGCCAAAAAAGGACAAGACTTAAACAAAAAACATTAAAATTAAAAAAAACACACAAACAGTCGAAAAAGAATCGACAAACTAGCAACAGGAGTAGTTAACTGTCATCATCCTAGTTCTTAATCAGGAGGTCAACCACCTCATTGCCCACCCACTCATTGTTTTCCTGGCTATTATTCCCCTCCAATTCCTCTTTTATGACATTTGACAGCGCACTAGTAACAAAGTGGCTCAGTTTCATTGTGAAGCGGGTCAAGCACCTAAATCTTTTGTCCAGAGTGTTCAATCTCTTTGCCACCATGTACAAATCTTCCCCAACATCCCTAGTCTCTTGAATCCCACCAGGCTCATTCACTAGTGGAGAGTGCGAGTCAGAGCCATGGCAAGGAATCTTGCTATCCATCAGAGTAGGCAGGGGCCTCTTCCCCATGTCTCCAATCTCATCATCAGACTCTTACTCCTTACAACCCTTGCTGTTCGACTACTCCACCTCTGAGTCCTCAATAATTAATCTCTTTTTGCTATTCTTGGCTAGCCTCCCTGATCTCCTCCTAACACTTTCCCCATCAATCAGCTCCATGATCCCCACAACCATATCCCCTCTGGAATATTTCCCAACCGCATTCTTGCCCTCGCCATCTTTAACAGTCGTAGCCTACATGCATTTCTCCTTACCCTTTTTCAGCTTAGTGACATTATTATCCGTGCCAGCCTAAGTGGCCTTTAGCTCACAGAGCCCTTCCGCTACATTGGCATGAGCCATGCCTAACCCACCCTTAAGCTTTTTTGTGGCCAAATTGGTTTTGACACTCCCCACATTGTCAGTAAAAGGCTTCTGAGGAGGGCTCTTGGACTCGGCCGGGGAATAATGAATCGAAGAGATGGGTTCAATGTTCTCAACATGGACAGTGATGGCTTTAGGCGGGTAGAGAGCAAGATGGAAGTGGTATAGGCGAAGGATAAGCCCCTAATGGAGTTGGAGTGGTGGGAGATCACAAGGATTACGATAGGCCACCACATTACATTTGTCTACCAAGCTTTCCAGGTCCATAAGAAGGAAAAATGGAAAGCCAAGCAGTATTTTATGTCTGAGATGGTTAAGCAGAGGGAAATGATAGAAGAAACAAATTTTGTACCTACCTTCCAGCGTTACATATTTCATCAGTGCCATGTAGACCATGTCCCATGGCTTAGGGAGCTCAACTCTTTCAAACCCTGCCTGATTCCTGACCGGAGTCTCCTCACCTCTGAAGAACGCCTTAAGGCTCTCATGGTCTGGCTTTTTGGTGTGTTTAGGATTTTTTTCCCCTCACACCTCAAACTCGTAGCCTGCGTAATGACATCCTCATTTACTTCAAATGAAATCCCCCCAACGGAAACCCTTATGTCCTTCCAAGAACTAGCAAATTGTTTCGAAAGAATAGGATCATGGCCAACCAATTATTCCATAAGCAAGGAAATTCCTCCCTCCACGCAAAAGTGACAGACTAGAGGGTTGTTTCGGAATTCATCACAACTATCCGACTCTGTCTGAATGCGATCTCCACCCATTCTGTCAAATTGCTCAAGGAAATCACAGAAATGCAAAAAACACCAAAGACAATCGTTGCGAACAAATATCTCAAAAGGATGTTTAATGCAGGGCTTACAACAATTAATCCCCTCATACCATTTACACACGTGGATGGGAAATATGCTACAGTGAGAAAAGACACAACAATTAATGATTTTTTGATAACAGTGGAGGAGGTAGAGGTTGGTGGATAAGTAGGAAAGACAAGATATCCCATGCGGGTAGACCAATAAGCTAAAATTAGTAACCCACCATAAAAAGCCGAAGGAACCTCCAGCTAAATTAGCTGGCACGAAGCCTCTAGAATACAACCAGTACTCATCATAGATGGTCCCATGATTATTAACCCACTCACTTCTCCAAATGTAATTAGGAGATAAAACAAGTAACCCCATTCCCCAAAACATGACACACACAGTACCATCATACACCTGAGAAGAAATCACGGCCTTCTAAATAACCCACATCACGTCACCAAATCTAAGCTTGATCACATCAATTAAGTTCCCTCCCTGCCATCTCATCATTATTTTATAAGCTATACCCATTCTCCAATCCCAAAGAATCAACATGTGGATGCTCTTTCCCCTACTCCACCCCCGCTCATCTTTACCCATAGCACTCCACCTATCTTCCATACCAATATTGGCATTTATCCACCAACACACCTAAATTAACTAGTGGCCCCCCCATTCAGCTCTCGTCATCCAAAAGTTGCAAGTCATTATTAACCATGGAAGCCCTTTCCCGCTCTATCAAAGCTTGAATGTTTAGCGGCAGTCTTTCCTTTTTCCTCCAACATCTAGCCGAATCCTAGCCCGAGCCAAGATTCACCATCGCATCTGCCAAACTATTGCCTTCTCTGTAAATATGAGTCACTTTTTTGTCTCTTAATTTGGACATAAGGAAGCTAGCATCCATCAAAATATCCTTGGTGTTCCAACCTATGAATCTATCACTTTCCACAGCATCTGTCACCACCTTGGAATCTCCCTCAATATGGAGATTAACAATCCCTAGAGAAACAACAATTTTGAGCCCCATGAACAATGCACGAGCCTCAGCAACAAGAGCCTACTGAACCCTAATGCCACCAGCAAACCCTACCACCATATTTCCCACAGAATATCTTATAATCCCACCTATACTTGCCTTTCCTGGGTTCCCTTTAGCAGCTCCATCAAAATTAATTTTAAACCATCCACAATCCGGAGGCTCCCATTTGGTATTTCTCCTAGCTAAAAGTTTCCCATTATCGAAGGCATTAGCATTTAATTCCTAGTTCCATTCCTTAGCCATTTTTATTTCAAAGTTCCTCAGCCCTAACTCTAGAGGTTTTCCATCAAAGAGGAAGATATTCTCCTCCATGAACCGAACACCAATCCCAAACACCTCCTTGGGGCTCTGCTCAATATTACTGAAGACCCAATTATTACTCTCCTTCCATAAACACCAACCTATGATAGGGGGGTCTGCCTCCGAATTTCACTAACTAGAGGATGTAAAAACCAGTCCATAATAAACGATAAGAGGTCCTTGCTCATAACCCACTGAACCTCAAGTTTCTCAATAGCCATCCCCCAAACTTTAGCAGCATACGGGCAGTGTAGCAAGAGGTGATTGACAGTTTCTTCCCCCTCTTTGCAGAGAAAAAATCTATTGGGAAAGCACAATCCCCAGATTCTCAAATTATCTTGGGTCAGAATCCTATTGTGACAGGCCATCCACCAGATAAATTTTATTTTAGGGATCATGTGACAATTCCAAACCCTCCTCTAGTTTTCCTCCACAGAACTATCATTAGTCAGCAGTCTGTAAGCGGATCTAACTAAGAGATCCCCCTATTTATCTGAAGCCCAAAAGAATTCATCCTCTTTGTGATAGGAAGGAAACCTAAAATTGGAGAGTAACACCTGAATAGATCTAGCAAGACGACTAAGATCTAGTGAGTGGGGGCAGCATAGGGATAGCTCTCTCCAAATCCTAGCACCAGAAGGGCCAGACACATAGTCACTGATATAAATCCCAAAGAATCTCTGAGCATCAATCATCACCCCCTGAAAATCAGAGCAAGCCAAAGGGAAATCTAAGAGCCAAGCATCTTCCCAAAATTTAATTTTGATCCCATTCCCCGTTTTCCATACTATCCCTTTTCTTAGCAAGTCTTGAATGTTGCAAATACTCCTCCAGATAACAAAACCAAGAGGGTGGGGTTCCGAAAGACAATCAATCAAAGGCCTGTTTTGAAGGTACTTAGCAATCAAAATTTTGCACCAATCCTTAGAGTTCCTTAATTGATCCCACCCAACCTTGGCTATCAGTGCCCTTTTAGAGGGAGCAATCTTCCTTATTCTGAGCCCCCCATAAATTTTAGCCCAACAAACCTTTTCCCATTTAACCAGAGCAATCTTCTTTTTCTCCTCAACTCCGACCCAAAAAAAATTCCTTTGAATTCTTTCTAACTTTTCCACTATATACTTAGGCATCCTAAAGATAACCAGAAAGTAAGTGGGGATACCTTGTATGGCCACAGTAAGGAGTTGTAAATTTCCAGCATGACTAAGTAAGGATCCCTTCCACCTAGCCAACTTCCTTTGAATCCTCTCCATAATAGAGTTCCAAAACTCCGGTTGAACCTCCTTGACCGTAAGTGGAAGCCCCAGATAAACCGATGGGAGAGAATCAATGACACATCCGAGAATCGCAGCCACCCTATTTTCCAAAATAGGAGAGCAATTAAAGAAGTAAATCTTACTCTTGTTGTAGTTGATGCACTGCCCGAAGTAGGAGGCATAGCTATTAAGAAAAGCTTTCCATTTCCTAGCTTCCACAATAGAGGCCTTCCCAAATAGAAAAGTATCATCCACAAATTGTCGCACAACAATCATACATAGGGAGGTAGCCACTCTAACACCAGATATAGAGCCCTCTGACAGCAGACTAGTAAAATTCCTACTAAGCACATCGACAACCATAATAAAGAGGTAGGGTGAGAGAGGGTCTCCCTGCCCGAGCCCCCTACCAGCAAAGAAGAAACCGCAGGGGGATCCATTAACCAGGACCGAGAACTTAACAGTTCTAACACACTCCATAATGAGCTTAATGACCAAACTGTTAAAGCCAAACTTAGCTAGGACCTTTGGAATGAATTCCCATAGAACCTTATCATAGGCTTTGGATATATCAAGTTTAAGCTCCATTCTCACATTATTACATCCATCCATTGTGTGGAACAGTTCATGGGTAGTCAAAGGAGCATCAAGAATATGCCATCCCGGGACAAACCCCTTTTGAGTGTGCCTAATAATTTTATCAAGTAGAGGTTTGAGATGATTAAAAAGAATCTCAGAAATGATCTTATAGATGGTGTTACATAGACTAATAGGCTAGAAGTCAGACATTGAAAGTGGCTTGCTAATCTTAGCTATAAGGGCAATGAAGTTGTGATTCATTTGTTTAAGAATCTTACCAGATTGAAAGAAGTCCCTAGCCGCAAGCACAAGGTCCCAGCCCACAGTATCCCAAAATATTTGAAAGAACGCATGAGGAAACCCATCAGGACCAGGAGCTTTGAATGCCCCCATGCTAAAAGTAGCCAACCGAACCTCTTCCATGGAAACACTCCTAAGAATGCCCAAGTTATCCTCCAGAGAGATGGACATAGGGAGGTGCCAGAGAATCAAACAATCCAGTGTCGAGTTGGGCACCCCTGTAGGGGCTGAGAGAGCCTCCTTGAAATAATTAACTGCATAGGACTTAATAAGAGCTTGATCAGAAATCACCTCCCCAGAGTTACTTATCAGTTTAGAAATTTGGCTCCTTTTCCGATGTTTGACAGAAAAAACATGAAAAAAATACGTGTTCCTATCTCCTTCCTTCAGCCATTGGATCCTCAATTTTTGCTTCCAGAATACCTCTTCATTTTTTAGAACTTTTTCCCATTCCATTTTGACATCCTTTTCTTGACTATTAATCCATTGACTGGGATCTCCCTCATCCATATTCTTTTACAAGATCCTTAACCTCCCCTCAAGCTGTTTTTTCCTTTGAAAAACATCTCCAAACACATTCCTATTCCAACCTTTAACCATCAGTTTAATATGTTTAAGTTTATAACATAGCTTGAACATAGGGGACCCTTCGACAAGAATATTCCACCATTCAACAATTTTCTTTTTGAGATTGGGATGAGAGTTCCACATAATTTCAAAATGAAAGGGATAGGGCCCGCTAGAAGGATGAATATTAGTGGTCAACAAGAGAGGGTTATGGTCAAAAACTATCCTAGGAAGAGCGAATAGGTTGGCTCCTAAGGTATTGGTCCAATGAAGAGAACAGAGGAAACAGTCAAACCTAACCTGAATCAGATCAGCACCAGCCCTTCTATTAGACTAGGTAAAACACTTGCCCCAAAGAACACATGAAGTTTGCTAGATCAATCATGCTATCAGTGTAATCCAGGAGGCCCCCACTTTTCTCAAATGGTAACAAGGGAGAGTTGAAATCTCCAGCAACAAGCCACCAACCTCCCTTATTCATATTAATTTTAGACACCATATTTCTCCAAAGGATATTCCTCGAGTTCCTCTGGTTGGGAGCATAAATATTAATTATAGACCAAACTTCTCCACTTACAAAGAGCGAAACCCCAATGCTATTTTTACAATGGAATAATTTATGACCCTATAAACAGAAAAGATTCCAAAGCACAGCCAACCCCCCCAAAGCTCCCTCAACATCACTATGAATAAAGAAGCATTAGGCCAAATAATGCTAACAACTTTTTCAAAATTAATCATCAACATCTTAGTTTCTTGCAGGAGACAAACATCAATCTTATGCTCCACTATATAGTTCTTCAGGGCACGCTGTTTGTGTGAACTATTAAGTCCCCGAATATTCCAAGACATAATCCTCATTTCTGACCTTTTTTTGAGGACACCTTTAATGTCCTCTGCTTCCCCAGGGCAATCTCGTTTGTCGTTCACGCGTTCTGGTGGATCTCTGCGAGGGTCTCCCAAGCTTGGAATCCCCTCCCACATCTGCCTTCTTCTTCCTACCCTTCTTCTTGGGTGTGGTCCATATCCCTCCCTCTTCAACTTTCTCCAACTTCAAACTTTCCAAGTTTTCAGTAGATTCTTCAACCAAGTCGGAACACTCTTCCTCCCACATTTCACTTTCTTCAACCAAATCCCCAGAGGTCCCCAGAGTAAAAGATAGTGGATCAACAACTGAAGAACCAAGGCCAAAGCCCTCATTAGAAGCCCCCATAGGTAAAGTAGTGACAGCCGAGGATCCAAGATCTTGAGGCAATGAGATCTTCCGAGATAAGGCTCCCAAAACCGAAGAGCCACTAGGGTTCGATACAGGGTGAGGAGCACCAAGTGAAAGTGAACACGGAGAAAGCACAAGAGACTGAACCAAATCTAGGGGGACAATCTCCGAAACACCCGTAGGCCTTGAGGCATCCTCAGCCGAAATCTTGGGATCAAACACATCCATAACCTCCCTATTGACTGATGATTTACAGTCAGTGATAAGGTGCCCAAATTTTGCACACCTTTGACAATAAACCACTACATTTTCGTAACAAATAGGTTGGACCTAGTTTCCCAACTTGGAGCAAAGCTTGATAGAGTTATGAAGAACTTTATCTACATAAATATTGATGCAGAATCAAGCAAAGACTAACCTTGATTTAGATTTAGTGATAGCATCTGAAGTAACAAACTGACCCAATGAATCACCAATAGCCTTGAATATGGCTTCATCCCAAAACTCAAGAGGTAAGCCCGGCAACCGCACCCAAAATAGGAGCCGTCATGTTAAGGTCTACAAAAAGATCAAACCCAAGCTTTCACCTACACAAAGCCAAGTTGTGCTTCCCATAAACCCATGGGCCCGACGATAGGGTATGCACCAATTCATCAGTAGCAGCAAATCAAAAAAGGAAGAGACCACCGGCCATCGCACGGATCTCCACACTACCCTTAAGCCTCCATTTCACGGCCACCCACTTTTTAACCATATCCATTGTAGGATGATAGGAGAGGAATCTCCCCACCACCGCATTCTCCATGGAGGAAAGGATCCTGTCACTAACCGTGTCAGGAATTTCAAACATAGCATCAGAAAATGTGACCGACTCAAGGGGGGCTGAAAATGACGAGGCTAGATTCCCACTAGTCAGAACATTCTTCCAAATGGCGGTCAGAGGAAGCTCAACCGCCGACACAAAAGAGACGCCCAGAGCCACCACATCACGTAAAATGCCTGCAGGAGAAAGCATAGATCCCATAGAGGGGGTACCCACTAGACACGTCCCTAGAGGAGGAGAGCACGGGTCAGGGGGGACCCTTGGGTACCCCCACAAGAGTGTCCACCATGCGAGCAAAAATTCAAATCTTCAAACGAGCAAGAGTGGGAGCGGGAGCAAGGAGCACGAAAAACTATTTTAAAATACATACATGTTGTGTAGAGGGAGAACAAAAGAAAAAAGAGACGGGGTGGCATGAGTAGATGTCGTTGATGCAACTATTTCACTTGGTTTCCAAGTGCTTTTGAGAAAATTTGAATAAAAGAGTGTGTAGTGTGATAAAGGTGTGTTTTATGTCGAGTTCAACATTTCTTCATAGTTGAAGATATTCTTGTGCAGTTTGAATGTGATGATTAGAGTTTTTATAGGTTCTATATATAGAGTTTCATGTTTTGGATCATGCAGTAGTGGAATTTGTGTTTGATGGTGTGTTTTCATATGTAGAAGGTTGTCTAGAAGAAATGAGATTTCTTTGCATTTCTCCACATTGTGGTTTCTTATCTTGTGTATTTGGGAATGTGATTATATTTTTTGTATCTACCTTCCCTTGGGTTTTCTTGTGTTCAAGTGTTCCACAAGGTTGGTTAGTGAGTTGTATGCCTGTGGTAGTGTTGTTGGTTGTATAGGATGATGGTGTTCTTAGTTGCAATTTGTTGTGGTAGTGTTGTTGGTTGTATAGGATGATGGTGTTCTTAGTTACAATTTGTTGTGGTAGTGTTGTTGAACATCATGATGATGTTGGGATATTCTAGGATATTGTGTGGATGTTATGAAGTATTTTTTTATGGTCTACATGTTGTTTTCAGACCTAAAGAGGTGTGTATGTGGTCACTTGTTAGTGTTAGTGCATATTTGGTTGATTTGGCATGCTAGCACTAATTGTGAAGGTTGTCTATTTTTTTGCAAGTGTGGTGAAGTGTATCAATTTAGATTTAGGTCTTACATAATCCATAGTGTGGTATTTCTTCACTTCTTTTCAACGTGGAATTTTTTGGTGCCAAACTATTTAGTGGATGCACATTTGAGGTGCATACATTTCATTAAGGTTGGCCTAATTGAGATGGTTTCGGTCAAGGATTTTATAAATGCAAGGTAGATTATTGGAGATTTTATAAGGTGTGGTGTGGTGTGGGTAAGATATGTGAAGGTGATCAAGTGTGGTGATCTAAGCATGAGCTTAAATTTCTATGAATCTAGATATAGTGAGAAAAATTTGTCTACATTTCAATGTGCTTGAAGTTGCTGGAGGCAGTGAGCTAAAGGTTGCAAATGTCATAGAATTGTAGTGGTTTATCTTCTTTTTGCTATGAGATAGTGAATCTCTTTGTAATAGTCTTCTTCTTTCTTTCATTCTTCTAGACAATGAGTCCTCTTGGCAATGAGCCTTTTTTTTCTTTTTTGGGTAGTGATCCCTTGGTAGTGAACCTAATTGTACTTGATATTTCTATACATATATATGTGAGCTAATCTTGACTGTTCTTTTTCCCTTCTTAGGGATTTCCACGTAAATCTAGTGTTCTATTGTGTATGATTGTATTTGCATTATAGTTTGACATGTTTACATTCTACTAATTTTAGTGAGGTTTTAAACTTTGATAAGAATCTAAAAGTTAATGAGGGCTTGAATGTTTTAATGTACAACTAATTCACACCCCCCTCTCAGCTTTCTTATGCATCTAACAAGTTTACCTCCGATTGATCAAAATAAATAAAATCAAAATCAAAATAATTTTTACAAGGTGGGATGTAGAATAAATAATGAAAAGGAGCATTGAAAAATATATGATGTTCTTAATGTATCATGTGTGTAAAAATGTATCTATATTGTTGTCATTTATTTTGTGTGTAGTTTAATGTATATGCATGTAATAGGGGCTACTACATGTATATATACTGATCGCTTATGTGTACCAAAAGGTAATGTGTATATACAACCTATGAATCTATGTGCATACCACCATTAAATGTGTATTTTACAATGAATGACTATATACAAATATATATCATATATTTTACAAGGAAAGGTCACAAAAATAAGTATACTACAAATAGAAGATATTAAAAAGTATATAGAATGAATATATATTAAAATAGGCAAGAAACTAGTCAACAATTTATAGTAAGTCAATATATAGTACAAACATATGACCATAAATTTTGTACCATCAGAAACCTTAATGCCTTGCAAAAACATATTCTTTTTCTATAACCAAAATACGAAGTATTATAGGTCAAACTTCATTTCTCAACACTTTCAAATGTAATGGTGATGTCCATTTCATGCGAGGAGGATCTTGTAAAAACTTAATTTCTAGAACCTTTTGAAAAGGCTTGCAATCTATGAGACAAGAAACACTAGAAACTCTTAGACAATAGATTAGATAAAAGGTTGGCATGTTCATGTCAGATACACTAAAATATATGCAAAAAAATTGAAAATTAAAAAATATAAAATCTTGAAAGAATAAATAGAAATAAAATTAAACTCCTATGTAACAATCTCATTGTAAACCCCATTACTAATCTCATTGTGTTGATTTTAATTTTAGGAACGTGGATGCAACTTGGTAACATACCACTTTATTTTGATTGATCATGTATTTTGACATAGTGGATTTACACTAGGAGTGATTGATGGAAATGATCAAGGAATGAGGGTATATAGTTTTCAATAAAAAACAAATGGAGGATGGGATAAGTTTAGAGACTTGAGTAAAGTTAATAGGTTGTGGAGTCAACATGAATGCTACCTAGAAATTTTTTGTTTCAAACCCATGAAAGGATAAAAATAAATTATTTCATTTTATTAATAGATAAATGAGAGGAATAAGTTTTCATTAGAAGATGGATTCAACTAATGAGTGAAGACGAACTTTCTAAAAAAAGGAGTTAAATGATGATGAAATAAGAACGTTCTAAAATAGGATGGAGTTAATTGATGAGTGAAGATATAGTTAACTAATGCGATGAAAATGGATATTATCTCTCATTTAATTAAATAGAAAAATATTATTTCATTAAATAGATAAACAAATTAATAAATGATAATTGATGGTAATTAATTAATGATGTGATAAATGGTAATTTATTAATGATAGATTAATGATAATAAATGATAAATGTGATATTTAATAGATGATTAATTAATGATATGGTAAACTAATGTGATTCATGATTAATGGATGATATGATAATAATTAAGGTTTGATAATTAAATGAATAATTTAAGTGTGTATATTATAGTTGTTAGAATTTCATGAACTTTATGTTCTAATAGGAACCACTCTCTCCTATATTCATGATGATAGGTATACACTTAGAGTACTCAAGGAGTTCATTACTCTAAGTTACATGTTTCACATCTAGTTCAACAAGATCCAAAGATATATATTTTATATATAGGTTTAACCCTTCCTCTTACCTTTAGCCTCTTCTGATCCTTGTGACTTTAACAAGTTCTAGTTACCTTACATTGACCATTTCTCCTATTTATGATACTTAATTACTTGTAGAAGAAATAAATTAGATAAGAACCTACTCTTGGTGACTCAGACCCTAGTATTGTATAAAAGAAAAAACTCCTCAATTATTCACTCATGATATAAAAAAATAAAATTGAACAGTTGCTATTATTCTCCTTCATGAGCTAATAAGATGTTCACCACTTAGAATAGATGGTAGAAATGGTGGCAAATGAAAAAAAAGCATACCAAGAATAAATATTTAAATTGTCAAGAAAACCATGACCGTCCAAAAGTTAGTTCTTGTTATAACGACGGTATGTAAGTCGTCATCTCTTATCCCTGATTTTGTTTTTCGTGTCCAATTGTAGCTTTCCCTAACTTCGAAAGGCCAAGCCAATAACTTATATTTTAAGTGGTTCGAGTAACATGTGGTACATAGGTTAGATTGATATATATTTAAATGTGTAGTTTATTATCACTAACCAGCTGCCATCATTTCATTGTGTGCTCCACTTGGGCATGCGCCACTAAAATATCTATTTCTTCTTAAAATAACAGACTATTTTAGCAAGCTGAGAAGGCAAGATGTGAAGCTGTCTGCACAAAAGTGGCAATCCCCTAATGTGTAAGGTTAACTTTTGAAAAAAAAAATTCTGAACGTGTTTGGTAACTTCTTGAATATAAAAAATAAAGTTTGGCTTCGCTTCGAGTGAAGATTTATCTGCCGTTTCTTTTACTTTTTGTATCAATATGTTTGACCAATCAAATTTCTAATGAAAATTATCATATGCACAACCTAAAACCGGCTAGGATCAGAGTGTGGTCATTTATAGATATTATTAGCAAATGGTATGTTCTTTTCATTTTTTTCTATTGTAGTATGGTTAAAAGGATATTGTTCAGCACCTCTATTTGTTGTTGGAGTGTTCTACCAATTAAGTTACCAATCCTTCTTTGGTCAGTCTATTGTTGGTCCGAGTGTGGCTTATTTCCAACACCCCTCCTTAAGCCACACTGTTGGCGTTTGGGGCTCCTAGTTTAGCTTTGATAGCACTTGTTGAAGTACAATTCATATAGACCAGCTAGGTCTCAAGACTCAAACCTAAGACCTTCCATTTACTATTGGAGTGCTCTACTAAATGAGCTATTGGCCCCTCTTTGGCTAGTTCACTATCAGTCCAATGTAGCTTATTTCCAATTGATATGTAAACGGTTGAATGTTAGAGATTTCCCAAGAGAACGAGATAGTCATCTCAAAGATTGTCACTCAAGGAAATATTATGCTGAAGAGATAAAAAACTAATGGTAATAAGATATATAAATTTGCAATTCTTATAGATTTAGATGTCTTAAGAGATACCATATCTTAAAGGAGGAGTGACAAACATTTCTTTGGAAGACAACTGAAAATAAAAAAGTTATACAAGCATTCTCATAGTCATAGTTAAAAGGCAATAAGAATATAATTTTTTTCCCTTAAGCTCGCTTTGTCATCATTTTGTGCATATCATAATGGTTATTGGGATTGCATAATTTATAATTATTTTATTCTACCATCTAATACTTCACACAAAATATATCCATATAGAGTGGCAAGAGATGTCTATATGATGATTCAATTATATATGTTTAATATCTTTTTTAGCTAATTAACTCAGTTCATGTTTAAAAAGAATAGATGTGGATCTGATAAACAAAGAAAAGACAAACAAACAAAAATAAAAAATGCTACAGCTCAAAACAAATCATTTTTTATTAATTCGATTGATGCAAAATGGTTACAAATTTGTTGTTTAAATAGATGCATTTACAATGATAGAGAAAGAAAACTTATATTCATGCGTGCAGACCATGATGGAAATGACTAAAACAACATATTAGTTTGGTTTGGCAGATTTTAATAGAAACTACAAAAACTGTGGCAGAAATTAGAAATTTCTTTTAAACACTCTGCCTTCATTTCAACCATCAACAACCCCCAAATTTTGTCTTAGATATTCAAAGTTATCATTTGGTAATGCTTTGGTAAGAATTTCTACCAATGGATCTTCAGATATGCAAAATTCAAGATGGATTTCTCTGTTATTGACCAATTCTCTGATGAAGTGGTACCTTGTATCAATGTGCTTTCTCCTTTTGTGAAATACATGGTTCTTAGATAATGCAATGGCTAACTTGTTATCACAAAGGATTGGTGTTGATTCCTCTTGATCATGCAATAAATTTGACAAAACTTGACACATCCATACTGCTTGATATGGTGTGCCATTTGCGGCTACATATTCAGCTTCAGCTGAAGAAATTGTCACTATAGGTTGTTTCTTTGATGCCCATGAGACAACTCCATATCCAAAATGAAATATATGTCTCGTTGTACTTTTTCTATCATCTATGCTACCTTCAAAATCACTATTAGTATAACCAACCAAATTATAATTTTTAATTTTGGAATATAGGATTTTATATTTTGTTGTTCCTATAACATACTTGAGTATTCTCTTCCCAAATTTCTAGTGAGAGCTGTGAGGTGAATCTAGGAACCTTGAAATAAAACCTATACCATACATGATATTTGGCCTTGTAGTTGTAAGATACATTAAACTGCCAACAAGTCTTTTAAACATAGTTGGGTAAACATAATTTGACCCCTTATCCTCTTTACTTAGTTTTGTTCCTATAGAAACTGGAGTTGATATTGGATTACAATTTAACATTTTAAATCTTCTTAATTTACATCCTTGACATATTTGGATTGATAAATAAAAACTCCCTTGTCTATTTGTACAACTTCAATACCTAAAAATTATCTCATTAAGCTCAAATCTATCCGACTTAAACATGTCTATAGAAAAATTTCCACTAAAAATCAAATCATCAACATACGAACACACAATCAAAGTTTGACCCCAATCATTAGTTTTTATATACAACGTAGGCTTATTGTTGCTTCTACTAAATCCATTACTTATCAAATATGAAAAAATTCTACTATACCAAGCCCAGGGTACCTATTTTAATCTATAAAATGCCTTTTTCCAATTTATATACTTTATTTTCATGGCCATGAACTTCATAACTAGGTGGTTGTTGAACATAAGCTTCTTCATCAATAAAACCATTTAAGAAAGTTGATTTCAAATCCATTTGAAAAACATTCCAGTTATTATGTGCAACTACTATTAAAACAGTTCTTGTATCAAGTCTTGCAATCAGAGCAAAAGTTTAATTATAATCAATCCCTTAATATTGTGAAAATCCTATTGCAACTAATCTTGCTTTATGTTTTACAATTTGGCCTTCAACATTGAATTTAGTTTTATAAACGCAATTAACTCCTATGTAATCTTTACCTTTGGGTAAATCTATTATATCCCATGTTTTGTTTCTTTCAATAGAGTCTGTTTCTTCATCCATTTTCTTAATCCAATTATAATATTTTACCACTTCTTCAAAATATACAGGATTGTAAGAAAATAAATTAAAATATGAATTTACATTCTCTTCTCCTTGATCATATATTTATTTTAAGCTTTTTTTTTTCTTACAGTAAAACCTTTGTCTTAATGAAGCAAGTTTTGGACTTGATTCATCACTTAAACTTGAATAAGAAGTAGAATGATTTGTATGGCATGATGATGTACCTTGCACAATATCTCTTGGTGGAGTAGTTGGTGGTGTTTGACCACCTTGTTCTTTTGGTTCCTCTTCACTATCATGTATTGGTGCTCCACCTGCGACTATTTTTTTCAACATTTATATCCCATGATTCTTCTTTCTTGAATTTAGCATCAATGCTAGTAATCAGTTTCTTTGCAATTAGATTATACAATTGATAAGATTTTGATTGCTCACTATAGCCAATAAAAATACATTTTTCACTCTTATCATCAAATTTCCTTTTGAATTCAAATGGCACTAGAGAAAAAACAACACGTCCAAAAATTCTAAAATGAGAGACAATATGCTTATTAGCATTCCATGCTTCTTGGGGAATTTTCTCCCTCACACTCTTTATAGGACTCATGTTCAAAATGTATATTGCACATGCTATTGCTTCTACCCACAAATCATTGGATTGATTCTTGGCCTTCATCATGCTCCTGGCCATATCCATTATTGTTCTATTCTTCCTCTCTGCCACATAATTTTTCTGTGGTGTGTACCTTGTTATTAATTGTTTCCTGATTCCATGATATCTGCAAAAATCCGAAAACTCATTCGAACTATATTTGCCACCCCTATTAGATTTGAGTACCTTGATGTAGAATCCACTTTGTTTTTATGCAATGGCCTTAGATTTTTGAATTTATCAAATGATTCAGACTTATGATTAAGAAAGTATATCCATGTCTTCCTTTTGAAATCATCAATAAATTTTAGGAAATATAAGTTTCCTCCTAAAGATGGAGTTTGCATTGGGCCACATATAATGGTGTGAACTAATTTCAATAGTTTGTTTTCTCTTTGTGAGCTTTTTATTGGAAATATTTCTCTATGTTGCTTTTCTAATATACAGCTTTCACATGTATTAGTTAGATGCTCTGTAACTAATAAACCTCTCACCATATTTTTCTTTTGTAATAAAATCAAACCTTGAAAATAAAGATGACCATACCTTAAATGCCAAAGCCATGTCTATTCTAAGTACACTATTTTGAAGTTAGTTTACTCCACTCCTTGGATACAATGAATTTGGAGGGGGAACATGCAGTTCTTGGTCAGTTTGACCCTTGCAATTAATCTATCATTGGGATAGTTATCCAAAATTGTACATTCATCATTTTTAAAGTGAAATCTATACCCTCTTACACTGATTGACCAATAATCAACCAATTATATTTTAATCTAGGTGCAAAAGAAATATCATGAATATGTCTTTTTTCACCATTCTTAGTCAAAATATAAATAACACCTTTCCCTATTATAGATACTTTGCTATCATTTCCCAATTTTATTTCTGATTTTATCATCATCCAAACTATAAAATAATTCTCTATTTCTTGTCATATGATTGCTACAACCAATATCTAAGAACCACACATCATTAGACCTTTCTTGAGAAACATTGCAAGTTGTAAGTAAACTTCTAGAGTTATTACCAGATATTTCTGTGTAATTTTCCTTTTTCCTATCCAATTCAGCTTGTTTATTTCTACATTTATTTGTAAAATGGTCAAATTTATTTCAATAGTAACAGTGAATGTGAGATTTATCATACCTTGATTATTGGAACTGATTTCTTCCTGTCCTCTATTACTGAAATTTTGATAGGATGGATTTCTTTTTTCTCCTTGATCTATACTTGTGTGTCCACATCTTCCTCTTGCTCTTCCTTTGAATTTCAGTCTTCCTCTTCCTCTTCATCTTCCAAATGATACATGTGTCCTGAAAGCACTCTCCAAAGAAGAATTGTTATTTCGCTTCATCTTCATTTCATGGGAAAGGAAGGATCCATTAATTCATCTATTGACAATTGAGGTAGGTCTTTTGATTCTTAATTTGTAACTACTATTGCATCAAATTTGTTAGGAAGACTTCTAAGAACCTTTTCTATCACCTTTGATCGAATATACTCTCTCTATGTGCCTTCATTATCACCTTTGATCAGATATACTCTCTCCATGTGCCTTCATTTGATTTACAATATTCATTACATTACTGAAAAAATGATCTATAGATTCTAATGAATTTATTTGGAATTTTTCAAAATTCCTTCTTAATGTCTATAATTTTGCAACTTTTACTTTAGTTGTCCCTTGGTATGAATTTTGTAAGATTTCCCAAACTTGTTTAGAACAAGTTGCTGCAACAATCTTAGAAAACATAGTATCATACCTTTCTTGTTGAATAGAGAACAAAGCTTTAGAATATTTCTTTTTCTTTTCTTTAAATTCATGTTTTTATATTTGTGTTAAAGTAAACAAATCTTGACGTTCTACAAACCCATTTTGAACAACCTTCCATAAATCTTGTGAACAAAACAATATCCTCATTTTTATTACCCATGTATCATAATTTTTACTTGTAAATAATGAAATATGAGATTGAATTAGACTACCAGTGAATGCCATGGTATTATCTCTCCTTCCTTTATTTCTTTAAACTATACCTTACTATTCACAGATCTGCACTTAACTTCTTTTCAATAAAAATAATCTTTTAACTTTATTCAATCCCATAACCAGTTTTAATTCATTTCTTTATATCAAGATTCCAAACCGCACTGAATGATCCATAAAAAAAAATGATAATTAGATCCCCACACAATTACAAACTGAAAAATAATAAAATCTTTGTATTCCTTCAATTTTTTCAAAGCTTACTCATCAGATGAGTAAGCTTCAGCTCTTCCCACGATTTACTTCAGCTCTAATATCTTCTGTAGCTCTGATTTCCTCCTACCGTAGCAGCAGCTTCACTTCAACTTTCCTCACCAAACTATATTTGTGGTCTTTACCACTGAACCTGCCTAGCTTTGATACTAATTTGATAAACAAAGCAAAGACAAACAAACAAAAACCAGAAATGCTACAGCTCAGAAAAAATCATTTTTATTAATCTCATCGATGGATAATGGTTACAGCTTTGTTGTTTAAATAGATGCATCTACAATGACAGAGAAAGGAAACTTCTATTCATGAATACAGACCATGATGGAAATGACTAAAACAACATATTGGTTTGGTTTGGCAGATTCTATGCGGGAGAAATTGGGAATTTCTTTCCAACAGTACACGATCATTCAAAGAGGTTAATACTTATATAGCTGCTTTGTTGTTTAAATAGATGCATCTAAAATGACAGAGAAAGAAACTTCTATTCATGCATACAGACCATGATGGAAAAGACAAACAATATATTAGTTTGGTTTGGCAGATTCTATTAGAAACTGCGGGAGAAATTAGAAATTTCTTTCCAACAGTAGACGATCATTCAAAGAGCTGCTTTGTTGTTTAAATAGATGCATCTACAATGAAAGAGAAAGGAAACTTATATTCATGCATACAGACCATGATGGAAATGACTAAAACAACATATTAGTTTGGTTTGGCAGATTTTAATAGAGATTACAGAAACTGTGGGAGAAATTATAATTTTTTTTATTTTTTATTTTTAGATTATAGGAATTGGGTAGCACGACTCTTATAAACTGCAGGGTGTTTGATAATTTTTTGATATGACCCACCGCGTGACACAAAGAAATTAGAAATTCCATTCTTACAATAGACGATCATTCAAAGAGCTTAATACTTATATAACTCTTGATACAAATATCATAGTCCCAACAATTTAGTGGAACCATTTGATTAAAATTAAAGAAAATCGGATAAAACGCCCATATACATTCAACAATTCAAAATTAACACAGGAAACAAATAAATAATGTTTTTAGTCAAATAAATCCCAAAACAAGATTGAGTTATGTTCATAACGATGAGATGCTTATATCCCTCCCCCAGTTATCTCGTTCAAGGAGGAGGAAAAATAAATGGCATGAGAGATTTAATGATGTTGGAAAGTAAAAAGATTAAATGCTGTATGAGGTCATCTAAACATGATAAACGAAGATAAATGATTAGTTATACAAGATAAATTAAAAATTTTACAGTTTGAATATAACTGAATCAGCTTAAACTTTGAAATTTAAAGAACTACAGAGAAACTGTTTAATGGTTTAAGAAGATAAAAAATCCCTTTTAAGTAAATATCATTCAATCACCCACAAGCACTGTCTAAGAAGTAAAAGTAAAACATAACATAGAGAGACATCAAATCAAAAACACCGGTAGAAGCAAGAAATAAAATGACTGATAAAATGAAGAGTTGATGTGAAACAATATTCCATGGAAAATAAATGAGGAACAGAAATTTCACAAGCTGTTACCTTCCCTGTTGGTGTGAAAACCTTTCAAGGAAGTGAGTACTGGATGGATGTGAGATAAAGTGCTGTTATCTCCCCTCAGAAGTTCCCAAACTCTAGGAAAACAAAGATTCTGGGAGCCTTTGAGGGAGAGGTAGTAGCATCTCTCTCATATTGTTCCTCCTCCTAAGTAACGGCTCTCAAAAAACTAAGTGTTTAAAATGAGGCAGGCTGGCTCTTGTGTGATATGTTGATTATATTGAGGAATATATAGACAAAAGTTACAATGCACCAGAATTAAATATCAACATTTAGTTACTACTATTGGTCCCCACTTATCTCTGATAAACTGTCTTCACATGGATACTGACTTTCTTTATGCTCTACATAAAGCAGAAGACAAGTGTATCTACATCTCCAATAGATGATTAGACGTGCTATAGTGTTGATCTATTTAATCTCAAGCCAAATTCGGTGAATTTTTTATGTTACCAAAGTGAACAGCAAGTTCTATATTTTGAGATTGACTGAAAACGAACTGAATAATCAATTCTTTTTCTGATTAAAGTGTGCACATTATAGTAGAATGTTTGTCATCTTATGGAAGGTTAGCAGTATCTATCCCTCGTAAATTTCATATATGTTTTAATATTCGTCTAATTCTTATTTCTAAGTTAATTTGAATCTTGAAAGAATTAATATTGATATTTAATGTCAAAACATTTCACATTAAATATTTAAATTAATAAATTAATATATAAATCAACATCGAAATTACTGTAGGTAAAGGATATGATTTTAGTTAATTATTCATATAATTAAATAATATATCTTTCAAAACTTTAACATCAATTTTGATGTTTAACAATTAGACTTTTTTTGGTGGTATAAGAGTATCTTTGGATGAAACAATAATCTTATATTATCTCAAAATTAGTTATTTACTTGTGTGTAATTAATAGATTTCATAGGGATAAATAAGAGTAATGTTATTCAACAGAAAAATCTTTTGATCACCTCAATTAGTGATCTAAATGAGATCAGAGAACATTTGTATAATTTACCAAAATAGAGATAATTTTTTTTTTTTTGTAATATTACCTACATACTTATAAACTATATTTTTTAGATTTTTATGCAATACATCGATTAAATTTAATTTTGTCGTACTCAACTAGAACTTATGATTGCACAAAGGTCATCTAACAAACTTAAATAATTTGCTAGTTCTTCATTTAAATTTTTAGCTAATATGTGCTAATTTGGTTGTTTATTTTAACTTCAAAGAACCACTCGGGTGTACCGACCCTTTGGGTTTTAATGGAAAATGCAGTTTAGTAGGTTACTATATTTTTTAGCTGCATTTTATGGAATGTATATAGAGCCGAGTTTGAGTAAATGAACACAAGTTGAAGGCATGCATCTCTTCCACTAAATTTTCCATATATTGTATAATCACTCCTAGTTTCAATAAAATCTTATTTATTTTTATCTTCAATGGTTGTTCTTATAGCATAGTGGTTTCTTTATAATTACTATATATAATACTCCAAGCCCATCATTATTTTATTCTCCCCTAAATTTCTAGCATTATTTATATGAATGAGTAATGTTAGCGTGAATAATTAATCTATTGACTATAGTTAATTATACTTAGGTTAATGAGGTTAGACAAATTCTTGTCTAACTGAATGTGCAAACTTTAAAACCTATAGAGCTTACCAAGTTATTTAGTTAACCTTGTGAACATACCTTTTGAGGTTGGAATACTTTCCATCTCTCCTCAAAGGCCACTCAACACTTGACACAAATGGTTGATGACTTGGTCACAGAGGTTGTTAGTTTGCATAGTCCAAGTGTTTCTAAGGTTAACACCTATAGGACACTTCTCTATCAATTTGTGCCACATCTTGGGGCACTTGTCAATTCACCTCGTAGGTGGGTGCATCATCCTTTCCTATATATGCAATGCTTTTTACTCATTATCATTTGGGTTAACTAAATACAATCTTATACATTGTCCATTATTCTTGTCTCTTATGATATAGATTCTCCTAATTCTAACATGGTATTAGAGTTGAACCACTAATGAACAACTAATTAACAAAGATGAATCTTCCACATAAATTTCATAACTGGGTCTCATTTCTTTTCTTTTTGTCTTTTTTCGAGGTTTGCAAGATATAACTTAATCTTGTCTTCTTAATCAACCTCATGAGAATAAACTCGTAGAACTCAAATAGAATAATTTTATAAACACACTCATATAAAGGGCCACACAATTGAATGTGTCTTCCTTTGGGGGGAACTTGGTAAATTATTATACATACACTAAATTATAAAGTGTAATTGGGGGCTATTCTATCACAACACAGGTTCTTATGATTCTGACCTCATGCGAGTGTTCCTTAAAGCACACCTTATACGTTTCTACATTCCTTTACACTCTCAATATCAGTTGTTTTGCTTATATTCTCTTAGCATTAAGGGGGGACTATGATGTGTTATGCTAATGCTTCTTTCAATGAAGTAGTGGAAGAATCTTATTTTTGGGAGGTTTGGTGAAATTTCTATCTTGATTTATCATATGGGGGATTAATTTAGTGGATCAAATTTTGTGATTCTAGTACTCCTTTTCACTATAATATTAGTATTATCGACTTCAAAGAGTTTGATAAAATTTGAATACATTGGTTGAGTAGTGTTTATCAAATCACTCATGTAGTGTTTTGTATCTCTCATCTTGATCCACATTTCTTAGAGATTTGTTGATTCTAGTAGACACTATTCCATCATCCATAGAGTTTACAATTTCTCATGATTAAGGAGTTCATCATCATGTTCCTATCATCAAGGGACATTTTCAGGTCTTAAATCCTTCTAATTCTCTTTTTGGAGAAGATTTTTATTCCCATCGTGTTTTCTCCTTTACTTCACTTTATGAGAATTCATTGTACATGGGTACCTAGAACATGGCCTCTATTTGGGACCCATTTATATCTAATTTCACTTTTATGATCTCCCCAAGTATCACTTAAGGGGGGTGTTAGTGTGAATAATTAATCTATTTACTATACTAAGTGTACTTAGGTTGACGAGGTTAGGAAACTTCTTGTCTAACAAAATGTGCAACCTTTGAAACCTCTAGAGGTTATCTAGTTATTTGATTAACCTCAAGCACATAAATTTTAAGGTTGGAAGACATTCCATCTTACCTCAAAGTTCACTCCACACTTGGCACACAAGGTTGATGAATTATCATAGAGGTTGTTGGTTTTCACAATCCAAGTGTTCCTAAGGTTGACACTTATAGGACACTTGTCTATCCATTTGTACCTCATCTTAGGGCACTTGTCAATTCACCTCATAGGTGGATTTCGTAATCCATGCCTATATATGCAAGGCTTTGTACTCATTATCATTTGGGTTAACTAAATACAATCTTATGCATTGTTCATTGTATCTATCTCTTATCTTCTAGATTCTCTTAATTCTAATAAGGAATTATGACAAAGCATATAAAATTTTGTAAGTATCTTCCTTTATCTTAGATATTTATAAGTTCATGTATTTCAAAATAAATCATGTTAAATATGTCATGAATGTGTTAGTGATGACACATAAATTATTAAACAAAAATAGGAAACCTATAGTCTCACTAAATACTATTGATTGAATAAAGTGTTATATTAGTTATTTGCTACATAAATGTCAACACGATAGAATTCAAAGACTAAAATTTGAAGTTGAACATTCCACATTCTAAATATTGAATGCTAAATTAGTACATTGGATTTATGGATCATTCTCTATTTTTTCTATGCTAATAATGTTAGAGTAATCGTCCGCTAGCTAATAATCAATTAATCTTTTATGGATTATTAGTGTAACTTACTCTCATGCACTTAAGCTAAACTTAGGGGTTTTTGTATTCTTTTATTAGTTGATTTTTTATTGGATCATTTTGTCTCATTACATGAGATTTTGACACTTAAAATGATATAATCCCTTTATAATTTGGGATATCTCTTATAAAGTACTCAATTCTCATTGTATTATCTATCTTGAGATTCATCAAAGCTTATAATTCTATATGTTTTTCTTGTTGAGGAATATAATTTCTTTTTTTATAGATCTCTTTCATGGAAGGTGTCTTAGTTCATTTTTTGATCCTCCATCTTGTATTATTCACACTTCTAACATGGTATGAGACCGTGAATTAGCTGAACCCTTTCTCAATTTTTTAGAATTTTCTTTGACTAGGGTTATAGGGATTCAGATTTGGAATCTCCATTTTTTTATAATTTTTGGAGTTGGGTGATGCTTTGGTGCATTTTGACATGAAAGGACCTCACCGTTGCATTCGAAAGGTTGATTTGACAAATTTTGATTATAAATTTACCTATTTTCATGAAGAAGAACTCTTGAGGGAAAAAAAAAAATTAGAGGGGCCCGAATAGCCACTACAACATGTTCTATGGCTTCAACCAAAAGAATTTTATAAAAGCTTGTAAATTTTAAGACTTACAAAAAGAGGCTACAACGTCAACATACAACAATTCATGAATTCATGTGATCAACTACCACTGCAACACTTTTGTTCAATAACCTTTGTTTCCTTCCGCTCACTTCCTTTAGTACACTTACTTCCTTATACTTCTTTCTTTCACTCACTACCTTCAACACTCACTCATTCACTTCTACCTTAATCTCATTGCCTTCAACACTCACTCATTTACTTCTACCTTTAGCTCATTGCTTGGAACACTCACTCATTTACTTCTACTTTCAGCTCACTACCTTTAACATACATCCTCAAAAAAAAATTCATGTAATCAAATACATTCTTATTCCTTAAGATCAATGCTTTCAATAGATTTCATATATTATGGTGTTTCCACAATAGTGGTTTACACTTTTTGGGAGATCTTGATTTTTGTTGAAATCACATATTTTTAGAAAATATAATGATTTAAGCCTTGAAAATTTTCATTTAAAATATTCCAATTGAAGAGGGTTTGATAAAACCACCTTAGACCAATCCCCCTTGGATAGAAACCCGCTAGTTCTAAACAATACTTATAACAGAGTCTCCTTTACACCTATCAAAATGCTGATAAAAAACCACTTTTGATTTACCTTTTGTGGGATCAATTGAATTCATTTAAAATATATTTTTTGTAAGTATGTAGTCCTTATTATAAGCTTCCAAAAAAGTATAATTTTAATTAAATTTAATTTGATCATTATATTTATTTTTTATTTCTTGTGACTGTAGGTTTTTCACCGAAAATCAAGCTCTTTGTTCTACACATGTGGAAAAATAGAATATTATCAAAATTAAAAATTAAAAAATATGTTGAAGTTGGGTATTGATGTCCTTGATGCATTAAAAAAAATAAAAATTGAATTTTGATACATACAGAAGAATTTATGTTGTATATATTCTACATATGTCTGAATTGTAATTGGTTTGACTTTGAAACTTGATTAAGGAAAAAATATCTAATAAAACACTATGAAACCAAATGAACTAGTTAGATATCATAGTTACAAATCTAAATTAAAAAAAAAAAGAATTTTATCCTTCATACAAAAAAAACTATGTTGTAAACGGTGAGCATCACTCCTTAAAAATGTTGTTTACTGATAAAAACTAGTTTTCGAAGGAGATGAAAAAAAAAGTGCAATCTGATTCCAATTTTTTTGAAAAAAATATATTTAGAATATATAGAAAAAACTTTAGAAATCACCAGATTGCATCATCTTCAAATTCCTCACGGTTTAGCCGTTATAGGATTCCTAAAGGGAAGATTTAGTTAAAAAAAATCAGTTTAGAGTCCAGTTTGCCCAAAAATTGTAAACCAGTATTGTGGGATCACCCATTATAAATTGAAAACTTTTAACACCCTTGATCACACACTTGATCTTGAATTTATATCCTCTACAAGCTTGAAAAGATTTCTCCTTTTCGGTTTGAATGATACATATGACATGAAATGTGAAATGACCATCATGAGTGGACTTCTGCACATCCATAGGAATGGAATCAAATGTGGTCCAATCTAGGAGATAAGCATGACCTATTTTTCCTTAGTACACATTCCTACATTGGTGCACACAACAAAATTTGGCTTGAACACTTCAATATTTAATCCTTCCACATATTAACTTCAAACTATAAGAGGTACCAATGACACTAGAGAACATCATTTTGATCACCTTACAGATATTATATGATATTCAAAAACATTCAAATATATTATTTTGACACACTTATGCTACTTTCTACTAGTGAAAGCACGTAGACACTAAACCCAACATCACTTGCAAGCCCTAAAAACATAGTCTTGAGATAGAACATTGAAAACTTGACTTGTAGTACACCTTAGCACCTAAAACTTGAAATAAGAAAAATAGATAGATATATTTATCTCATCCTCCAAACGACAAGACCACAACATCAATTGTGGAGAAATGTAGAGCATTTTTCTGAACCTTGTTGACTATATCAACATAGTCTTCACTATGCTAGCTATGGAAACTTCTATGATAACTTTCTTGAACTAAATTTAGGAACATGCATACTTCACATGTGTCTCTATTTAACTTACAAACCAAACTTGGCTATATCTTCAAATGTAGAGGAATGCGAAGAATTCCCCAGAGCTTTTTAATAGATTGTGTAGTGAGGGAAAATGTATCCCTCTAAATTTTAGTACGTCTTTGGGACCTCCCTATTAAATCGAACCTAATGTTGCATTGATTTAGTGTTGTAATCTATTTAAAACATTCACATTAAGACTGGGTCCCTTATAAACTAAGTGGGCCTAATTGTGCCTTATTTAGAGTGTTGTAAAGTGTACCTTCACACTTTCACACCGTTGAATAGTTTGGATAACTGAGAGGGGGGTGAATCAATTATCAAAAAACACTTTTCCTTTCTTTAATTAGTCTGGAGCAATCTTAAATCAATCAAATAATTAAAATAGATATGAACATGAAATAAATTAAAAACACCATGCACAATGAACACCAAAATTTACATGCAAACCGAAGATGGGAAAACCACGAAGAATGCTAATTCTTAATTATAAAACATTGGTTAAGGTGACACTGATTAAGGTGATTTTTACAAGGGTGCACTACCAAAATGCTCATTGTAGGTAAGGCTCACTACCTAATTAATACAAAATCACTCGATTACAAAATAGACAAAACATGAACTGATGAAGTTGCATCTACATATGCATGAAGTCAGTTCTAGTTAAGATCACAATATTTGTCTGCAATAGATCTGGTTAAGAATCTTCTACCAACCTTCCTCGCACTACCTTTGCAATATAGACTACTTCTTCCTAACACTTGGCTTCACTTCCTTCTCTATTTTTCACACAATTCTTCACACACAAGCTTATCACTGTTTTCACACACCGCACTTCTTGTTGGATAGCAAAGAGATGTTCTACATATACATACCCAGAGAATAAAATGAGTCAGCCTAGCAAAAAATGTCAGATTAAAGAACAACCTTGAAATATTCAATAAGGCTTGGCACGCTAGCACCAGATCCAAATGATAGGTTGCACATAAAGAACTTATTACCACATTACCACTAGACCAATAAATAGGTCATACATGAGATAAGTTAACCACATAGCATTATTACCAAAAGATAAATAAAGTTTGAATTACATGAGATGTATTCTAGAGCTGATAGGAATGCCACAACCAAGACCAAATATTGATCATCTTCAATTGATAGGAACACCACAACTAAGACCAAATATTAATCAACATCAAGTTCAGTACCAGCCGGAGGAATGCAATCAGACATACCAAAACTTCTAACATGCTACATGAATGTTTGGATAGAAAGGATACCCAGAATAATCTTTAGGAATAACATCCAATATCGAAATATTAATCTCCATTATTTTGGATTAAATATCTTGCACAAATGTCCCAAAAAGAAGTACTACCATGTTTGGATCAAGGATAACATCCACGCTACACAACATTATAGGATAGATCATTTATGTATATCATCTGGAGAAAAATATTTTGGATCCCGGGTTTTGACATCAATGAAAAAAATTCCAAATGAACAACTTCTCAACAATATCCCCCTTTGGCCTTGATGGAAAAACAAAAAAATCTCAAAACCACAAAAATTGCAAACAAGATACTCCAAGCACTTCCCCTTTGTCAAGAAATCTAATTCCCCTTTTTGTGTTTGTTTTTCTCTTCATTTTCTCCCCATTTTTGGAATCAAAGGAAAAGGGCCAAATAATAACATTAAGAAAATCAAATAAAAATAACATTTTTCACATGAAAGATTTTTTTGTACCTTTCTCTCACAATTGGAAGAATCTTCTTCCAAGCTTGCATTGCAGAAATCATTCTGGCACACATATTTTCATGTAGAACCAACATACCAAATTCATGAAGATGACCAGTCTGGAGACATACACTTATTTTCACAATCCACTGCATCAGAAATTATCTCGGAGAGATGGTCCAACCAGACCTCAACAATTTCTTTGAACAACTAGAAATTTTTAACCAAATCTTCCCTCTGTCTCTAAGTAGATAATAACTCATCTTGCAACTCACCAACTCTTTTTCTTTATTTTCCATCTTAATTTTTGAAGAAATCGAAACACTTTCCAATATCATTCAATTTAGATTCAATAGAGTCAATTCTAATTCTAAAATTATCAACAGTATCTGGCCACTAGAGATAGTATTTGTAGATGTCAAAAATCTCCTTAATGCATTCTTTTGTCTCACCAATGTGTTTGGATAAATTTTTTTTGGTTGTGACACACTTTCTTTCAATTATAGCTTGGATTTTATGTCCTTCAAATCCTTCCTACAACAACCTTTCTTCAACAACTTCTACTAGATCATCTGGTAACAAGTGAGAAACAACAAAAATAGTAATACCCTTTTTGAGCAGATAATCAACCAAGGCATCTTTGATTCTAGGCCTACTGAGCAGAGAGTAGGTGTTCCACATTTCACTAATATTTTTTATATCACCCTCATCCAACATGGAACAAACTTCATCTATATCAGGCAAAGACTCTTCTTCCTTCTCCCTCTCTTCTAACTTTTAGGTTTTAAAGCGGAATCACCAATGAAAACCTCTAACTACTTCTTATCGAAGGAGGAACCCTCCTCAAACAGACTGATAGATGTAGCTGTAGACACCATCACACTAGAGCATAGATCCATCTGCAAGGATGATAAATAAAATTTGCATGCATTTTCTTTATCTTCCATACATTCCAAATATCTATAAACTTTTTTTCTAATAGGGATGCTAGACTTCCACTTGACATTTTCCTTTGACGATAACGAAATCATCAAGTAGAATACTAAACACATGAGCAGAGATGTAAACCAAAAGGGATAAATTTCAACCAAAGACATTCTAACATTCTCAATTAGGTTTTCCATTACCAAGCTACATAGGTCAAACTGTTGATTTTCCATCACCATCTTATGTGCAAGATAAACAACAATAGCAGATGTAGAACCTTCAGGATTTGGGAAATATATTTTGTATAAGATACCATAAGCAACATACCTTAGTACATGATTGGAAATTATAAATTTATCAGTAGAGCTCGAGGGTCTTTTTCAATACCAGTAAGTTCCTCGACATCTCTGTATTTCACCATTTTTTCCTAGGGAGGTCACTAACTCTACATAATCCAGTAATAGCTTCAACGGCTTCCTCAGTGATTGAATAGGGTGTGTCCAAAATGACGCTTCCATCCTTGAATTGACTCAACATGAAAAAGATAGATTTTTTGTCTTCAATCCAAGGGAATTATCCCCACAAATCCATACCCAAGGCACTTACATTTTGCAATTTATCAGTCTTCAACTCATTTCCTTCATCTTTCGATGATCAAATTTGTCCAACTCTACTCTCTCCAGCCTTAGTGGAATAACACCACTAGATTCACTGTCAACTAATATGGATTTCATCATCATTCCTAGCTTCTCCAATCTTATTTTTAAAGCAAAAGGCATAGAGCCTATATATATACATTGATAGATAAAATATATACAATAGTTTTTATATATTTTTATCATACTAGCCCTATCTCAATATTCCTACCCTTATAGAAAATTGTATGATGTCAATTACAATATCTACATACAATATCATATGTTACCAACTAGATCCAACTTATTCATTCTAAAAACACATCAATATTACTTCAGAGAGGGGGAACCAATAGGATATGCATTACAAAACTCCCCGTGATCCAAGGTAGTACACTAAGATTCCAAAAGAGCTTGTACTGAGATCTAGTACAGCAGAAGCTCTCTCCACACTTGTTTCCTTTTTCTTCCAAACCATGATGATCTTCTCCTTAGATTCATCTAATTCTACAACCTTCTTCTTTTTTTCATACTTTTCTAGAGCAACATATTTGCATGTGTTAGCATGAAGTCTGGATTGATTGCAATTGTAATTTGTTTACCCTAACCTAACTGAGTAAACTGTAGATCTTCACTGATTAGCTTTGTGACCATAACCATGGCATAAGTAGCAATAAACATGAAAGATATTATTCATTCCATTCCTTCTAGCTAGAATAGGTAATTGACTTCTGCAATGACTTTCTTTGTGACCAAACTTATGATAGTTAAAGCATTGAATACTCGGTTCCTTCCTGCTTCTACACTCAATAACCTTATGTCAAAAAAATTTGAATAGAAAATAATGACCATTAAATAATAAGTACCTTTGACCATTTGGTTGCCTGACCGAAGGTCATTTTTTCAATGTTCTAGAGTTTCATACCTTCCTTGTTATAATAGATCTTTCTTCAGCTTCAACTACTTTGTCTTTACCCTTAGTGTTATGATTTGAGCTTTCCCCTAAGAAGCCAAGTCCTCCCTTATCCTTGTGACATTTCTATAGGGACAAAATTCGATCCAAAATTATGCTACTTTCACATACTCTTTCTTTTGATTTTAGTCTTCTTAACTCTTGATCTAACTTCTCATTTTCTTCCAATTTCTATTTGATGGTATCCTTGAAATTTTCTTCAATCTTCTTCCATTCTTCCTTTCTTTGTTTGATGGTATTTTTAGATATTTTCTTTAGTCTTCTTGCATTCATCCAACCATATTTGTAGATTCACAACACTTTCATTTGATTCCTTTGATTCCTCATTAACCTCTTTGTGTCTTGCTTTGAATTTATATATTTGCTCCCTTATCTTTGAGATGCAAGCATTTGCCTCTTTGATGTTTTAATTCAATTCCTCATTTTCATAATTTGTACTTCATATCACTTAATATTAACTTCAGTTCTTCATCAAAGTAATAATCTCCTATCATTATGTTCAAACTACCAAGATTTTGTTAAATATTCAAGATATGGAGGGAGGGTGAATCAGTATCTTCTAAAAATCATTGAACAAACACCATCATTTTATTTAATACATAAAACAAAGAAGAGCAAGAAAAAATCATGAAATCACACAACACAGGAACACCAAATTTTAATGTGGAAAACCCAATGAGGGAAAAACCACATTGGGGATTAACTTATAATATATATAGTTATTTCAATACCGGTTACAAAAGAGGCTCACTACTAGATACAAAATCTCACTACTTACAAGGACTCATTATCCAAACATGGAGGCTCACTGCCTATAGAAATTTAGAAACAAAATGGATTACAACCATAATTTGAATTGATGGAATTACAACACAAGTGGATATTCAATTCCTTTGATGCTCAGAGTATTCGCTCACATGAAAATGAACTAATCTTCACCCTTCTATTCACACACTTTTCATGTCAACACTCACATATACTCTAACATCATCATATTTCCATCTATAAACCATATTGTGTGTATATATATATCCACATGCATCAATTAGGTCATCCTAATTGGATGCACAACATATTTTTGAAAGGATAATTGTCGGCTTCATATAAAGCTTCTCCAAATGTAATTCAACTATGTCATGCAATAGTATGTCAGTTGAGACCAAAGCTAGGTCACACATATAAGGTCGCAATTCATGTTGAGCTAGTAACTCATTATTAGGTTATCCATGATTAACCTAATAACAAAATGCAATCACCAAAATCGATGCTAGCACACCATCCAATCATATCATCAGTTAGGAATAGATACATACATGCTTCTAGTGATCATAAGCCTTTTTCCCAAAACCTTAAACCACAATGATTACTGGAGAGAATATGCAGACCAAAATATTAGATCAAACACAAGAGGTGTAAATTTTTTTTGCAAACCAGTTCAGGGTACTAGACCAATCTAATACCATAAACAACATGGTGAAATAAATAACAACATATAGACTGATCTTCTCGGTTCTTCCAACAATATCCCCCTTTGGCATTGATGGCAACATATGCAAAAAATTTAATTCAAAACTCTCCTTCAATCTCTCCAAATCTCTCCCCATTTGGCATAAATGGAAAAGGGTTCCAAAAAAAGAATGTAAACATGGTGACATTTGAAAAAAAATCATAAGATTCCAATTCATCAAAAACTTCTAAAATCTTCTAGCCATCAAAATTTCAAAACTTCAAAACAACATTCAATCTTTCAAAGTTCCTTCAAGTAAGAATGGCACTTTTCACTTGAAATACCTTTTTGTACCTTTCTTTGATAACATGATGTAATTTCTTCCATTCAAGTACTATAAAATCCATTCTTGTGCATATACTTTCCAATAGAGCCAATAGTGTGAAAGAAGATGACCAATCTGTCGATGAGCATTGTCTTTCACAATATTTTGCATCAATAGGTATTCTAGAAGGATGGTCTAACAAGACCTCAACAATCTCTTTAAGAAGCCAAAAAAAATTTCACTACATAATCTCTTTCTCTCTATTCAATGATTAGCTCAACTTGTAGTTCACCAAATCTCATTCTTTGTTTCCCTTCTTTGTCTTCAAAAATATTAAATTTCTTTCCAATTTTGTTTACCTTAGATTGAATTGCTTCAATCCTTCTTCTGAAATTGTCAACCGCAACAGGTCACCAGAGACAATATTTGTAGATATTTGACATTTATTTGATGCATTCCTTCATCTCCATGATAAGTTCTGATAACCTTTTCTTAGCTTTAGTACATATATTTTCAACTAAGGCTTCTAATTTGCATCCTTCCGGACCTTCAAGCAACATTCTTTCTTCAACTACCTAGACTAAATTCTTTAGCAAGGAATAAAAAAAAATCGATACATCAATACCTTTTTGAAGTAGATACTCAACTAGAGCATCATCAATCTTGAGTCTCTCAACTGGAGAAGCAGTATGCCACACCTCACCAATTTTCTTCATCTTCCCTTTAACTAACATAGACCAGATGTCTTCTGGATCAGAGGATTTAGATCTAGGCAGAGACTCTTCTTCTTCTTCCTTTTCTTCTGGAATAACAATTATGTTTTCAGTGACAAATTTTCTTTTCTTTGATTCCGGAGGGGAATCAATAATATCAACTTCCAATTCTTTTGTTTCGGAGGAAGAACCTTCCTCAAATTTACTAGACATAACTTCATCGGAGCTCATTTCTTTCTACAAGGATAGGAAAAATGTTTTACATGCACTTACATTATCTTCCAAGCCTTCCAAATATCTATATATTTGTCTTGCAATGGGAATCT
Organism: Sequoiadendron giganteum; assembly: GCA_007115665.2. Taxonomy (NCBI): domain Eukaryota; kingdom Viridiplantae; phylum Streptophyta; class Pinopsida; order Cupressales; family Cupressaceae; genus Sequoiadendron; species Sequoiadendron giganteum. The sequence goes on along the minus strand of CM021104.1, from coordinate 590,849,532 downwards.
TCAATTCCCACTTAAGATCTTTCTTTCTCAGTAATGATTCCAGAAAATAGATTACTAGAAATGTAAGGACCCAAAATGGAAAGGGTATCCTTCTACCAATGACAATTGTATGTTTTCGATAATATTTTCAAGAATTAAACCACAAAGATCAAATTTCTTGTTCTCTTTTAGCGTTTTATGCGCTAGATACATGACAATGGTTGAAGTAGAGCCATCTTGATTTTTGAAATAAATTTTATAGAAAATTTAATATGCAACATACGTAACTGAGGAATCCACAATAGTATCAATCATCAATGCTCGAGGGTCTTTGTCAGTTGTCGTTGGCTCCTCCACTTCCTTGTATTTTATGGTCTTCTTTCTAGGAATGTATCCAACACTACATAGCCCAATAACAACCTCGATTGCTTCTTTCATGATGGGATAGGATTTATCCAACACAATAATGTCATCCTTGAGTTTAATCAAAAGGAACAATATGAATTCTCTGCCAGTAATCCAAGGGAACTCTCCCCACAAATCTAAACCTAGGGTTTTTATATTCTATAAGTCACTTGATTCTAACCCTATTTCCATTTTCTTTATCTTGCAATGATTGAATTAATCCAAATCAACTTCCTTTAACCTCAGTGGGATATTTCTACTTGATCCTTTGGTAGAGATTTCTATTACAACAATTAAATTCTTTGAGTTCAAGAAAATATTCTTCTTTTACCTTCCTCTAGGACTACAAGACAGAAAATTTTGTTGCTTTCTTTCAAATGTCCACAAATATCTTCTCGAAGATGCTTCAATTTGCTTCAAAATCACTCCAAGATACTTCCAAGTCACTCTCCAAGTGCTTCAAATGCTTTTAGATGATCAAAATTATATGCGGAATTTTCTTTATACACACACCATCATTTTTCTCTAAATCACATTAATTGCAAAAAGTTGACAAAAAAAATTCTTCCACTCTAGTGAGAAACCCTAATTCACTCTGCAAAAGAACATGTTCATTATTTTTCTTCTGGTTTCTTATGCATCACCTCTGTCTTGTCATTCCTTACAACATATCAATGTGTTAGCATCTGACATGCCATATTTCTAGGGGCTTAATTGATTTTCTGATAAAGCTTCCCCTAAGACCACACTAGGTCTAATTCTAGGAGGAATCATTTACACCGGATGAGGGTACAGACACATCAATAGACTCTAATTCTCCTTTTTTCTTCCATATCTTTCTCATTTATTGCTTAACCTCTTATTTGTCAAGATTTTTCACCGGTTCATCATCATCCATGAGAGTAGATTGCTTTCCATTTTTACTTTTGCACACTTTTGAAATATATCCTAGTGTTTTACAATTTTAGCAAACAACATTTATCTATCTTGTTTGATTCCTGTCAGTCCTTATTCTACACTGATTTTCTTTATGCCCAAACATGTTATAGGTATACCGATAGCCATCAAAGGATTGAATTTTCCTTCTTTCATTGAATCTATTCATTATCACTTGACTAATCATCCTTACTTGAGATTTGCATTCAGTAGCTTTATGTTTGGCCTTCTTGAATGTATAACATTGTTCGGAGAAGGGACTAGAAAATTGATTCATCTTACTTCTACACTCAATTGCCTTATGACTAAATTTATTACATGAAAAACAAACACCATTGAATTATGAGTACCTTTGTGCATTTTGTTGTTTGATAGTCTATTTCCTTCCTATATTTATTTTATACTTCCCTTTATCTTGAGACTTTTGATTATTTACTAGATTTGAGTTCTACATCTTTTCACTAGCTTCATTTCCTAACCCACCTTTGTCTTTAGAAGGTCTTTCTCTAGCTATCAATTCATCAAGCTTGGTGGAGATTTTCTTGAAATCATCTTCATAGAGTTTAGCTTTCTCTAATTCTACTTTTGGACTCATTACTTCCTGTTCATGCCTAGAGCAAACATCAGACTTGCTTTGTATTACTGTTTTCAGAAACTGAACTCTCTTCTTTTCATCCACTTTCATTCTTAGTGTGGTATTCTCTTCATTTGCTTGTTCCAATTGATCACTCATTTCTCTATGTATTCCTTTGAATTTCTTTAACTCCTCTAGCAATCTTGCAATAAGCAACTTTCACTAGAAGCACTTAGGTGAAAAATGTCACCTCTTATCTTTGTACCTAAAGCAATTACATTTCTAGAACTCCCTAGTATCCTGCATTTTCCATATTTGAACTGAAGATTGTATCCCTTGTCTACCATATGTCTAACACTCAATTGTGAGCCTTGTCAAGGATAGTGAGTTCTGGCAATGTGCCCTATAATATCTTATAATAGGTTATAACATATTACAAGCTAATCCTCACCATGGTTTTCCCCATTTTGGGTTTTCCGTGTAAAATTTTGGTGTTCATTTCTTATGTGGTGTTATGCTTCATTTCATGTTCTTGTTTATAGTTTCAACTAAATATTTTTTAATTATTGTATTGTTAAAAATTAAATGGTTCGGTAGAATATTGATTCAGCCCACTCTCAACATTTTGGGTGTTCAACAATTGGTATCAATGTTTGGTTCCTTTTGAAAATTTTATCAACTTAAGGAAAATTTTGAAGTTTGAACACATGGCTGAAAAAAGTTATCTTGTTCCTCTAGAAGATATCTCTGCAACTGAAGAACTCCATGCTACTCTTGAAGACCTTGATAAAAGTGGAGATTAGAAATAAACTCTAAAAGAAAACATGAAAGAAGAAAATGAATGGATCAAAAAGCTAAGTGAGAAAATCAAGAAGTCAAAAGAAAGGCATAGATAAGTCAATGATCAATGGAAGAAAGCTAATGAAGATGTCACCGGACTAAAGGTGCAATTGCAAGAAATAAAAGAATTGAAGAATGTCAGAAAGATAAAATTTAGAATAAAATTGATGAATGTACAAAGCTTGAACAAGAAGTGGTAACTCTAAGATCCAACTTGGAGAAAGTGAGAGCTATGAAGAAAAATTCAAAACAAGTACTACAATGCTTGATAAGTAGATCACATTTCAGAAACCAGCTAAGGATAAAGGTGGTCTAGAACTTGAAGAAGGACAAAGTTCAAAGGAAAATCAGACTCCCATTAAAGTTGACAATCAAAGGATGAATCAAGGCAATAAAAAATAGTTCAAGAACCAAAGAAGTAATACTAGAAGGATTCCTATTCGATAACCTCATGGTCAAAGGTACCCATCTTTTAATGGTATTTGTTTCTCATGCAATAGATTTTTTCATAGGGAAATATAATGTAGGAGTGGAATGAATTAAAATGTTGGATTCTTTGTTGGACAATTTTTTTCTTGCAAAAGTTTTGGACATGGAGCTACTAATTGTAGAAGACAGATAATGATGAATAGATTCAATACTGGTAGAATGTCTCAATATTTTCAAGGCTATTTCTATATATGTTATGCTTTTAGACATAAAGCTAACCAGTGTAGATCAAGGATAAGTTAAAATCAATTTTGTTAGAGAATTTTTTTTTTCTACAATTGCAACAAACAATGACACATATAAATATTCTACAAAAGGAAAATTAGGAAGAAACCTGATCTAGAATAAAAGAACAAACATGTGAACAAAGTGGATCCTACCAAAGTGAAAAAGAAAATGGATAAGATTTGGAAGAAAAAGGTAGAACATGAGAATAAGGATGAATCAAATACATTTGTACCTACACGTGGTGTAGGTACTTCTAAAAACTGAAGCCAGCAGTGGCTTTCAGAGGGAGTAGTTACAAAAATATTTAACGAACCCCCAATATAAGAGGTGTCAAGCAGTTACACAAATATATGTGGTGCAGAATGGCATACTAAAGTTGTTGAGAAAGATTCAAGTAGAAAAAGTGAAAATTAGAAGAATTGCAGAGCCTTTTAGGGTTTAGCTTGTATTTCATAAAGTGTATCAACTTTTTAAAGGTAGAATGCATTTAATGTGAATTAGGGAAAACCGGTAAAACATAAAATGAAAGATCAAGTTGAATTAAATCACTTTTACTACTCAAATGAAAGAAAATGGAGATAAAGAAAGGTGGTGCTGATTTAGTGAACTTGGCATCAAACCTTGGTTTTTTTGAAGATTGAAAGAGGTATTTATAATTATCAATACTTTGTTGGTTTAAATTAGAAGTGTTTCTCATAAGTATTATTAGACTAATTAAGGAACGATGGCCACACCAATTTTTGTTGAAATCTTTCAAAGACCCTAACCTAGGTTCAAAATATTTGCATGGAAATTTTATGAAATAGACCCCAGGTGTGCATTTTCAAAATTCCCAAGTAAATTCACACAAAAATTGAAGAATTTGACCATCAAGAACTGATGAATCAGTGGGAAAAGTAATTATCAAAAGATGGTTACTTCATGAAGCTAGAATAAGAAAACCTAGTATAGAAGAAACTAGATGTATGGAATAGGTTCTTGGACTTTTGTTGTGAGATGTTCACAAAATTTTTGAGGATGGCAGTTTGTAGAGTGCATGACAATTTTGTATGGACAATTGTTGGTGGATTGGTTACTAAGGATGTGATTAGGGTTGTAATGAGTCTCTATGACATTGGACCTATACTAGTGTTTAAATTTGTAAAGAATGATGTTGTAATGAAGTTTATTGGTACCACATATGATGGAAGGGCACTGACAACAAAGGCTATCACAAACCTAGTCTTGAGGTACACTACTATTATGATTGGTCAAAAAATATATTTTATAAACCGAGGAACTTTGGTGTTAGCTACAACAGTTCATACTGCACATGAAATGGTGGTTAATGAAATGGATTATGATTTGTGTGAGTTGATTTAGAAAAAAACTTACGAATAACCTGAACTAGACAAAAAAATATATATATATATCCTTTCAAGTTTGGCTCCTTGGTGGTTTGCCTGTTATTTTACTTCTTGAGAGAGCTACCGAGGAAGAAGGATATTATAAAGGATCACAAAAGATTGAAAACACATCATATTTTTGAACATATGCATAGTCTTGGAAACTAGAAGGTACAAATTGATGCTCTCACTACATTCTTTGTAGTCTTCTATAATAATATGTATGAGAGAGATATAGTGATGCAGAGGCTGGGTGGAGATCACTCACAAAATAGAGACTTCAACTCTCAACCAAGAACCCCACTCCAATCTCATGGACATCAACTCACCCTCAAGAGGGTTTCACCTTCATTTTCCCAAAACAACCACAAACCCCCATCAAGTCCCACTAGGCCTAAATAGGTCACTTTCTCAAAGTAAGTATTCCTCAATCTTACAACCAGACAAGGATGACTGTTCAAACCTCAAAGATAGGTATCCAATAGCCTATTTCACCAACTTTCAAAAGCATATCCCTTCATTCATCTACTGCTCTACAAAACCCTCATTCCACAAGCCTAAAGAGTAGGGTTTATTCAAAGTATTGTTTGCCAGACCTCTCAATCCTTTCCACCAACTTAGACACTCTTAAGTTCACCTACAAAAGCTTAAAAATTCATTACATAGTTCATTATCTCCACAAAACTCATAAACCACCCTTTAGTTACTCACTTTCATAAGGAAAATCACTCAAACTCAACCTAAGGCAACACCCAAACCCACATACACACTCATTCAGTCCTCCACAGAATTTTAAAGCCTATAATACATCAAATGGGGTCATTCCACTGAGTCACAATGGCTACAGTAAGTGGAATGCCATAAAAACTCATTTTAATACTCTCAAACCACCAATTTGCACCAAAACAAAGCAGTTTCAGAAAAACAATGATTTCTCCCTCAATATGAACGTTCAAACCCTCAAATCAAATGCATTTGAAAGATAGATCATAAGTCTACACTTTCATAATGATTTTAGAGCCAAAATATACCGTACGAATCCGTACCAATCCTGCAAAGTTCAGGAAAACAGGGAAAACATGGTGTTTGAGACCACCCGATAGTAAAATGGGGATATCTCACTCAATTCTTAATGAAATCACACCATTAAAATTCCAAAAGAAAGTATATTCAATTATCTATCCAACCATTATAGGCTTGGAGTGTGGAAAAACATGTACAGGCCGTACAATGTACGGGATCAACAATTTCTATATGAAAAACTCAAAAAACAGCAACTTCTTCTTTGAAACCCCTTCCCAAACTTGTTCAACAACCTCTCCTTCGAGATATTACAACAATATATCATGTTACCACCTTAAAAATACCTCTTGGGGCGTTCAACTACCATAACCACCCATTAATTAGGTTCTAAGATGACAATTTTGCCAATTTGCCCTTTAATCACTATCCTATGGCAACTTGTCTTTATAAACTCATCCTAACTGATCTATTAAATCTTTCTAATAAATTTAAAGTGGTAATGGAGAACTTATTCTCAAATAAAAAATAAAACCTCAAGCTATTCTACCACCTAGACTTATTGACACCATGACATTACAACATGACACCCACCTAGACCTCTCCTGTCATTATGACATTTGATTTACAATTCTTCAAATTTCAACATATTTTGCAACTTCCTCGTTGCTTGACAATCACAATACCTTCAAACTAAATTGATTTCATCACAAAGTGTTGGTGTTCCTACACCATATAGTTCCAAGAATCCTAGTGAAGAAATATGCAAAAGAGATAGCCATTCTAGTGTCTACTAATGGATGTATTATTGAAGTAGTTGAACCAAGGAATTTTTGGATAGCTCCTCTTGGATATGAAATTGAGTAACAAGTAGTTGAAGGACTGATTGAAATATTGTTTAAGTCCTAAGGATCCTACTCAGTCTTGGCATGGTACTGATGAAGATAATTTTTTTGAAGTGCATTTGGATACTTCACCACCACAAAGGACTAAAAGGGTGAACAAAAATGTTGAGGAATATTTCAATCTCCATACATTGTCTAAGGATGATATTGATCAGCCGAGGGGAATTGTAGATGATAAAAGTGATAAATCAGTTGATGTCTCCTTTGGGCCTAGGAGATAAGGAAGAGAATATTCCACCACTTCATGTGCATTACCAACAACTCCCAGTGCAACTGCTACAATGAAAGGAAAGCAAGCAGTGCATAATTCCCTTGTAGCAAGTAAAGTCACTACCTCCTGTGGGCCCAACACTAGGGCCTCTAAAAAAAGGGATGTACCCCCTAGGTTATTCCACCTACCACCCCCAAAAAGAGAGTGAAGAAAAAGGAAAAAAGGAAAAGAAGCATAAGTGATGCAGTGCAAGAAGAAATAGAACTAGAAGTAGAAGAAGAAAGTTAGTTGAAAAGAAAGAGGAGTAGCACCTCCAGAAGCAATGAATAAATTCAAACCAGAGATAAGTTTGAGATCTTATATGATAATGAAGACATATAAGATGAAATGAAAGCATTCAAAATCCAAGTGGATGAGAATAATACTTGGATGAAGGCACATCAGGACCTGTGGAGGACATGCCTAGCTCTTCTCTAATAAGAGATAGCTCTCCTTTGGAAATGGAAACCCTAGTTAATAACATGGTAGATTATGAGGATTCACTAGCTACAACTAGATTATTTGATTAAGTTGATGAAAAGAACAAGGAAACAAATATATAATCTTTTGTTCAATATATGGTTATCTTTAATGAGTCTATGGAATCAATAAGAAAGAAGGCGACTTATAATATGTGCTAAGAATTAGTTCATAGAAGGCATGAAGCTATAAACATTGAAGATAAATTCAAATCCGATGCTTTAAACACATATGGATCCTCCTTGTCTGAGGAATATGTTGCTTCTCTACTCAAAGAGTGTTCCCAATTTTTAGGGGTGAAATAGAGAGTCGCTACCTTAATGAAAAAAGAAAAAGAAAATATAGAGAAATTGAGGCAAGAAACACTTGAAACAGTTAGAAAAATGACAAAGAATTATGGGATGAAAACTAGTGCTTCATCTCATACAAGTCAAGCATGGGAGCCTATCAATACTAAAAAAATAGAAGACCATCTTGTTGGTGAAACAAACATTGTTTAAGAGACATCAATTCCTCTAAATGATACAAAAGAAATAACCAATAAACTTTCTGAAGATCAGTGAAAAGGTGACACCGGTAGTCATTCGAGAACATAATGATGATACCAAAAATAGTGAAAAAGAAGACACGAATGGAAATGAAGTAAAAAAGGTTGAAAGAAAGATGATGGTATAGATGATGAGGATAAGTTTGAAGAAGAAAATAAAGACAAGTCTTCAAGAAAATCCTTCAAAAAAGAAGAAGAAGAGGAAAAGAAATAAGAAAGAAACAAAGATACAAAAGTTGGAAGAAGTGAAGAAGAACTATCAAAATATGCTAAGCCATCAAAACCTTTTGAAGAATCATCAAAAAGTATTCTTAAGGGCTTATTGACAAGGAAATCATAGATTTAGCTTGTGCTGCCACCCCAACTGATTCAACTTCATCACATCTAGGGTATGTGGATCTAAGAAATATCTCACCAATTGAAAGAGTAAAATTTTTTGGTACTTTTATCATCTCTGATACAGAAGAAATGATTGAGACTTATTAGAAAGGAACTGAATTAATAAATTATTCTTTTAAGGATTTACAAGAGTTAGTACCTAGTGCCACTACTGATACCTCCTCATCCCTTGTTGAGAACATGAAGCTTCTAGTTGATTCAATCAAAGAATACTCCTCTAACTTCTTAATTTGTAAACTGAGAAAGAAGCCGAATAAAGAATTTTGGGGAAAATGTTATTCAAGCTATAGGATAGATGTGCAATTACACATAGAAAAGTATTGAAAAGTCTAAAATAAGTAAAGGACTATGAAGAGGAAGCATAAATATTGTTTGTATATTGCATGCACTGCCTTGACACACTAGAGGCATCAAAGATTTAATGGTATCAATAAAGTCTCAACTAGAGAATGCCTCCAGAGCCTGCAAAATTTAAAATGACAAAAGCCATACTACTTGGACTTCTATTACAGATCTACAAAACAAGTTCTTTACTTTATAAAAGTAGAAAGAGGATGTAAAAAGACAGTTTGTTCATCTCAAGGATATGGTTATGTATAGACATATTCCTATGTCATGTGGTCTATTGGATGCAAAAAAAATGATAAGTTAAAAATTAGCATATCCCTTCTGGAAGAAGGTGAAGAATGTTTGGTTGAACTGGAAACACCATATGAAACTCTAGTTAAAGCAAAAAGGATCTAGGATGAGGGAAAACAAGCTTATGAGTCTATTCTCAAGTAACTAGATGGTGCCCCTAGTTCTAGTTAAGTTTTTTCTACATTATTTTTTTTTCTTGAATTCATCATTGGGACACCCTTTGTCCTTGATGCCAAAGGGGGAGAATATTTTTTGAAAGTATATAAGTTTTATTTTTTTCATGAAGAATTTTTTCTTAGTTTGTACAACTGAAAAGGGGAGTAAAGTCAGTCCTAGAAATCTAAATTTTTGAACATTTTTCCATCAATGAAAAAGGGGGATAATTTTGGAAGAATGAAGAAGAAGCCTCTGGTGTGTTGTCATTGATGCCAACATTGGTTGGCAACAGTTTTATCAATCTAGAAAAATCATGTCCTTGTTATCTTGATCTAGTAATTTGGTCCAAAATTTCTCAAAGTAGATCACTCCATTAGATTTAAATATGATGATCAAGACTATTTTTTGCATCTCTATACAAGTTTTTAGTGGGTTTTATTGAAAGGAATGAAACTTATGAATGACATAGTTCGACTTACAATATTTTGCTTAGTATTTGTGAAATTGGCATAAGTTTTTCTTTTGGCTGACATAGATATGTGGCGTGCTCTTCATTGGTGATTTAAAGAGTTCCTTATCAGGTCCAAACTGACCTTTTTTATGCTTTTCACATTTTTTTGATGAAAACGTGATTTGGATTGAGCTGACAAGCTATATTTTGATTAATTACACATTTAAATCTAGTTATACTGGCCTAATTGATGTATGAAGTTGTAATGGTGTATATATAGGAAACTTCTTTTTGTATTGAGACATAGATTGATTGATATGTGAAAAATTCAATAAGCGGTGGTGTACGACTATTGTGTCAAATTCTATGCATTTGATGTTTTGTTTATGTACTTGTGAATTAGAGAAGGATTTTGTAATCCAAAACCTAATTGGAATTGAACTCATCACATAGAAGGTTTATTTCATTAGTTCATAATTTTGGTAGTGAGCCACACTCCGTTTTGTATTTACTTTAGGTTGTGAGCCTTTGTAAGGACAATGAGTCCCGACAGTGTACCATGTAATATCTTATAACCAATTAAAATATATTGCAAGCTAATACTAACCGTGGATTTTCCTATTTTGGTTTTTCACATAAAAATCCATGCTTTCATTTATTATGTGGTGTTATACTTCCTTTCATGATATTTTTTAGAAATTGAAGCTAACACATGGTTTAATCATTGAATGGTTAGCAGTTAAATGGTTTGGTAGAATACTGATTTACCCCCTCAGTATTCTGGGTGTTCAACATATTTGAGGCCTTAAAAGGGGCCCTTTGGTGGACCATGAGTAATGCTAGAAGTGGTGGTATATGAAGGGTAAATATATTAGTTGATGTTGTTTGGATAGGCCATAAGTGGGTGATGTAGTTTGTGAGGCCTACAATTTGACACACCCAATTCCACTGTATTTTGATTTAAACATCTTGATACTCTGTTGTTTTAGACTATTTTGGATGATCATGGACATTGAATGTTATGTTTTCTTTCCTATTTATGATAGTTTATGATGATTATAGATACATTTCGTACTTTCTCTATTTACTATTCTCATGTTAATTGATTATCATGATAAGAATGGATACGTGTTTCTCATATAGAGTTGATGACATGAAAAATTTGAATTAGATGATGATTTGATATCTTTATAATAATATAATAGTTTATTCATGAATTGATAGAATATGTTATTTGTAAGACAAAGGATAAATTGTGGATATTGATATTTGATTGTGTTAATGACATATATATGGGATTGTTGATTTAATTGGATGATTATCATACATTGGATATACTGACATATAGATTTGAGCTGGTAGGTACATGCCCATAGTCAATGTGATGAAAGGTAACCAAGGGTACCATATTAAGTAATCCATGTTAAACTGACTATGTGTTGGAAAAACAAGGATAGACAATTGAGAGGTGGGGTGAATCACCTGTTACCAAAATCAAACTTATACAAAATTAATCAACCTTGTATGCCAGATATGAAAATTAATACTGCAAGCATTAAATCAACAACACATCAGAGACACAAGAACACCATTATTTTATACGTGGAAACTTTGTTAGGGGAAAAAACCACAGTGGATGTTAGTCCACAAGATTATACCCTATTAGAAGTATAATGAAGAATAAAAAGGGAATGCACTTGCATTCAAGTGCACTGCCTAGAGCACACTGCTCAAAGGGAAGGCTCACTACCTTACATATAGTAATTTGATTAAATCCATCTCATGAAGTTGAACTGAGAAATTAGCTTTTACAAAAGCCTGATTACAATTCCAGTTAGGCACACAAAAAATTCTTCAAACTCTCCCACCCTCTGCTCAAAATCTTCCACCCTCTAATCAAAATCTTCCACACTCTTCTCTGAATGATTTAACCTTTATTCCCACTTGTAAATTTCTTGTACACTTGAGCACTTTACTCTAAATGAGGAAAAAAATCTCATATATATATCCACTACACGGATTTACAACCACTATTCAATCGGCCACAAATAAAGAATGAATTACAACTATTGGCCTTAATACATGAATAAATTAGAATGTGTACAAAAACACATTGGTCACAACATAGTGAGGAACCAAACAATAAAATATTAATCCTCATGGATCCACAACATGCTAACATCATCATGTCAGCGAAGAACATGAAAACTCAAGCACACATCAGAACAATCTTCGATCATGAACACTTCAATCAATGTGGATGTAAAAAAAGGGTATAAAACACTCTAGACTCATTCATGAACATCACAGGGACATGTGTAACACATGAAATTACTAGAATTTCATCTGCTTCAACCAAGAACACTATCTACAGAAACTAAGTAATTGTAGGTGCACAGATCTTCATAACTTCCACAAATTTTTATGTGAACCTCTGAAACTTTCAGACAACATACTAGAAAGATTCACTATGAAACCCTTTGAAGTGCACCTTCAGATCTTCAACACATAGAGCTTTACAATATTCTGACCTTCTCAGCTCCACCGACTGCATGTATTATATTTTTTACAATTTTCTCAATATCATCGACATCTACTGCCTTAAGCAGATTCACTGCTAATAGTGTTGAAATCAATGACAACCACATATCAACAACAAAACCACAACATCCAACAATATCCCCCTTTGGAATTGATGGAAACACATGATGTGAAAAATAATACCATCAACCCAACTAACTCTTTTTCAACAATCTCCCCCTGAGATTGTGCACTCTTTCCTATTTCCTTCATTTCTTTTCTTTCCCACATTTTTCACATTGTTTATCTCCCCCTTTTACATCAATGGAAATGCTACACATGATCTGATCACAAATTTGAATCATCTGACTACTCCCCTTGAGTAGCAGCTACCACAACATCAATCTAGAATGAGATATGGCTATGAATTCACATAATGATGCAAATACCTGCATCTTAGTTTTGATCGGGAGGGGAAATCACCCCTAAATTTCCTCTAAGGTACTCAAAAGTATCCTTAGGCAACAACTTGGTAAAGATATTTGAAATTTTCTCTCTAGTAGGTAAGTACTCCAATCTAACTTTTTTGTCACTTACTTTATCTCTCAAGAAGTGATACTTGATGGATATATGGTTTGTCTTTGAATACAACACTAGATTCTTATAAATGTTAATGGCACTTGAATTTTCATAGAATATGGAAATAGGTTCTTCATACTCAATTCTGGCATCTCCTCAACATTTTCTTCATCCACTATACTTGAGTACAACTATTTGCAGCAACAATTTACTTTTCCTCAACAATAGATAATGAAACTAAGTTCTTTTTTCTTAACCAAGATACCAACTTCTTACCTAAGAAGAATGTACCACCACTAGCACTGTTTTGGTCATCTACATCTCTTGACCAATCAATATCAGTAAAATCACTTAGAGTAAGATCATCATCCTTAGGATACCAAAGACAAGGATCAACTATCCCTTTTAGATATATGAATATTATTTTTACAATAGTCACATGGGACTCTTTAGGATCAGCTTGAAATATAGCAACCATGCACACAACATTCATTATATCTGGCCTATTCTAAGTCAAATAGAATAATCCACCAATCATTGACATGTATCTTGTCTAATTTTCTTTAGGAGAATCATCTTTCTATGTAATTTTGCATCCGATCACCATAGGTCTGCTAATTGGTTTTGAATATTCCATGCCAAACTTGTTCAGTAACTCTTTCACATACTTAGACTGAGATACAAAGAGTCCATCATCTAATTGAGTGATTCGTAGTCCTAAAAATAATTTCAGCTCTCCTATAATTGACATTACAAATTTACTTTTCATTTCATCAACAAAATTCATACACAAATCATCATCACCTTCAAAAATAATATCATCAAAAAAGACTTCAATGATCAATTCTTTTCTTTGATCCAACTTGAAATATAGATTGATGTCAATAGTACCTTTATTGAATCAAATTTTCAACAAGTATTTATACAATCTAACATACCAAGCTCTAGGAGATTTCTTTATTCCATAAAGAGCTTTCTTCAATTGACATACCATGTCCTTTTCATCAGTTAACTGAAATCCATCTGGTTGTTCAACATAAACTTCTTCTTCTAATTCACCATTTAGAAATGATGAATTTACATCCATTTGATAAAAATTGTAATTCTTGAAAGTAGCCTAAGCAAGAAGTAATCTGATACCTTCAATTCTAGCAACATGAGAAAAATTTCTTCAAAATCAATACCTTCCATCTGTGAGTATCCTTTGTAAACCAGTCTTTCTTTGTTTCTAGCCTTATTGCCTTGTTCATTTAGCTTATTCTGGAACACCCACTTGGTTCCAATCACATTTTCATTTTGAGGTCTAGGAACAAGATCCCATGTATGACTTTTCTATATCTACAACAATTCTTCTTTCATGGCTTCCATCCAATGTTCATCCTTACATGCTTCATTGAAATTTCTAGGCTCAACTTTAGAGATTAGACAATATTCTTCTAGACTTCTTCTTCTAGTTTACACACCTTTGATCTTGTCTCCTATGATCTAACTATCAAAATTATTTCATCATACATACTTAGGAGTTTTGATATTTTCTCTTACCTATTTTTATTGTGTTCTTTCATCTATACTTCTACTATTTTATGCTTCTTGATTCCCTTGGTTCACTAGAATAGTTTGAAGTTGATTATGTGCCTGGACATTACTTTCATTGTTAGTACCATCATGCTGATCATCTGAATCATAACCACTAGATCTATATGTTTTACCAATATCTTCATCAACCTTTACATTTTCACTTTCAACCATTTTCTTCAACCTTTTATTAAAGCATCGATAAGCTTTTCTTTTAGTAGAGTATCCTAAAAATATTCCTTCATCACTTCTAGCATCAAACCTACCTATATCATCATCTCTCTTGATGTAGCTTTTTCTTCCAAAGATTTTGAAATACTTGACTATAGGCTTATAACTAAACCATAGCTCAAAAGTTGTCTTACCAAAATTACTATTGACATTCACCCTATTAATGGTGTACACAACAATACTTACAACTTGTCTCCAGTAGAAATGAAGAAAATTTGCTTCCAACATCATGGTTATAGTAGTGTCTAGAATGGTTCTATTCTTTCTTTCAACAAATCCATTATGTTGAGGGGTCCAGGGAGCAGATAGTTTTCTTTGGATTTCGTGCTCTTCACAAAAAGAATTGAATTCCCGTGAAATAAATTCACCACCTCTTCTAACCTTAGACATTTTAATGCTTCATGTTTTTCTCTCAAGAAAGCTATTGATATCATTCTAGAATAATCATCAATGAGAAACGTAAAATACCTTTCACCTTGTAGCCTTCTGATTCTGGAAGGACCACATTGATGGAGAGCCAAGTGGACTCAAAACCATCCAATATTTTAACAAGCCTTCAAGAGGCATCTAACAAGATTAAAAGAGCCTAATGGACCAATCCCAACACTCCTCCAAGTTGGACAAAAAACATAGATACTACTTCCCACTTTTCACCATTGGAATCTAGTAGCACTCCAAAACCACTTTATGCTAATTTTCACTCAATCTTGCCAAAACACCCAACAATTAAAATGTGGATTAAGATACCTTTTCAGGGTTACACAACATACCCAAGAATCAATGGGCACACTTTTGGAGCAATATGGACTTCCAAGACACCTACCTCATTCTAGGCTTCACAATTAGGCCTATTTTCCAAAAGAACCACCCTTCCAACAATGGATACTCACCAAAATTCCTTGAACAGTCTTAGGTAATGGTTCCAAACCTTAGGTTTTGACAATGGCTTGCACCTATAGAGACTCTAACCCTCTGCTCCAAGAAACCCTCTCAAGCACTCCTAAAAAAAAGGGTTTAAAGAGACTCATAACTCCAGACCTCCCCCAATCCTTCCAAAGGTCCAAATACCTCACAATAACTTTTCCCTAACTTGAAAAACACTCACAATCCCATTCCTCTCAATAATTCTCCAGATAACCATTAGGGTTTCCTATTTTCATGGCCACACTACCCCTGATCAGCACTAGAACATCATACCATGGCCAAGCTCCTTGTTCCCTCTTTTCCCAAGGTATTCATACACTTAACTAAGAATATTATAGACCAATCCACCGAGCCATAGGTTTGGAACAAAAGGTGGATTGGCTAATATGTCATATTGATGAACTCAACACCACAACACAAAAAACAAGGTACTTCTGAGTTTGTTGATCCTTCTCACACAAACGATGGTTCTAAGCCTCCAATACAGATGCAAGAGAAGGTAAACATAGATATGAATAGGTACTTAATGTCTCAATGCATCTTAAACCTACACGGGCCTGTGTCAAGAAGAAAAGTTCAAAAAACCAATGGAAAATAGTGATTAGCATTTGCCAAAAATGCAATTTCTTTATTATAACTTAAGAACAATCCTCTCCTTAGGAGATTACATGACTATAAATTGATTCCAACTTCAAAATGTCTTCGACAACCAACCAACTACCCTATAATAGAAATTTGAACCACTAATGACCGTTGGAGGTCAAGGTTGTACCATTTACAGAATCTAATTAATCAACATCAATACATGTTTGCAATATTTTCTCCTTTTACCCCATACTCACCCAACTTATTAGAAATGGTTTAATGAGACCTTATTTACATAAGAATTATGACTTAAATCCATCCACTATCTACCTAGAATACCTTATCAACATGATACACATGGAAAACTTACTACAATGCATCTTATTTTAACATATTTTGCAACTTCCTCGTTGCATATAACTCAAAAGACCTCCAAACCACTGAATGAACCTTCAAAGCACATTCCCTATTTTTTCAAGGTATAGGTGCTCTTGCACCATACACCCCCCATAGAGAAAATCTTATCCCAAGAGTAAAAACCTTTCTCTGTTTTTCCATAGTGTTGCTTCATGCATATCCAAAGCTGTCATTTTCCTTTTTCTCACTCCTAGATCAGAGGTTGACATCCTCCTATCCCTTACACCTACAAACAAACAATGGTTAGTAATAAACTATCCCAACTTTTTCATTTCTTAATTTCAACACTTGCATCCATCCAATTGTGCTTGTATATTATGTCCTCTCTTCATTGTCATCAGACCTCTTCACTTTTGTTCCCCTTGTTCTTCCCTCACTGTAATCATACCTTGTTTACTGTCATCGCCCTGTATCACTATTGTAACAGGCTCACCAGCCCTTACACTTGAAAATTTCACCTTCTCTTTGCCATTACTTCTATTGATAGGACACACAATGGTCCACATAGTAATCTCATCCTCCTTGAAAAAAATTCCACCATGTTTATCATGCTTATGCACCATCCTTCCTTCCTTCTTCTTGACTGTATCAGACCTAGGCATGAGTGCTTTCTCTGCCTTTTCCAAAAATAATCTTCCCACTATATTAACACCATTTTTAGGTGTTCTCCTCACTATCACAACTCCACCAACCTAGTCTATACCTGCAACCACATCAAACTTATTGTTTTTAGGCCTTAAAGGCTCCTTCTAGCCAAACAACACTACCTTAGACTTACCCTTATCCCCGATGCTTGTCTTCAAGGGAAGCAACTTAAAATTTTTGTCCTCCTTCTTGATGGTGTAGGTGTTCTCCCAACCATCATATACAGACCTCCTATCAAATTTCCAAGTCCTCCCTAGGAGTACATGACAATAATCCATTGGCACAATATCACATAGAATCCTATCCTTATACTCTACAATCTAAAAATCAACATATGCTTGCTCTTTTACCACCAAAGTTTGATTATTGTTGACCCAAGAGACTCTATAGGTGCTTAATGAGGTAATTTTTCCAAACTCAACTTATCCACAATCTCCCTAGACACTAAATTATCTTGAGAACCAAAATCAATGACAAATTGGGACACTTTACCTTTGCTTTTGCATGTACTTCTGAATAGGCTCCTTCTTTGACTTAAATCTTCCTCCTTGGATACTTGTAACACAGTTCTTCTTATCACGAGTGCCTATCCTTCTTTTGATGTAAGGTTCACTATGGGTGAAGTCACACCCTCTTAATCTTCATGCACTAGTTGATTCCTCCTTTCTCCACCATAAGAGCTTGAGCCTTGCTTTTCAGGGAACTTAAAGGCTTGATGTCCAGGCTGATTGCAAGTGTAGCATCTTCCTGAGAACTGATAGGAACCTCTTCCTCCACTAAATCTTCCTCTTGAACCTCTCCATCCACCTTTGGAATCAGATTGTTCTTGGTCCCTATTTTCATCTCCTTGGCCTTCATTGTTTGTCTTTGAACTAGGATTGAATCCCCTTCCTCTAGAGGTGTTACCTCTTCCTCTTGTTGCCTTCTCTTGTCTCCTCTCTAGCTTTTCTTCTGCCCTCATTTCTATTTGAAAGCATTGCTCTGCTGATTTTGGTGTCATCAAGTTGATTTCATCCTGAATGTTGAATCTTAAACCATTCAAGTACCTAGCAGTCATTTCTTTCTCATCTTATTCATGTTTATCCCTTATACTTATCCTATAAAACTCTTCAGTACATGCTTGTACATCTAACTCCTTTTGTCTAAGATTCTACAATTTCTTAAGCAATCAAATATTGTAATTAAAAGGAAGAAATTTACCTTTGATCATATTCTTCATCTTCTCCCAAGAAATTAATTTTCTATTGCCTTTTCTCCCCCTATCTTCTTGAACAAAATTCCACCAAACCAAAGCATGTCCTTTCAATATTTTTTTTGCTCTCTTCACTGTATGTCCTTCATCAACATCCTCACTATCAAATTAGTTCTCCAAAACCCCTATCCAAACCAATATTTCTTCACTATCAAGTTTTCCTCCATACATAGGCACATCCATTTTTCCATGTCCATCCTTCTTCACAACTTTTAGAAGCATCATTGTTCTCACATCATCTGGATCCATCTCCTCTTCAGACTCACTTTCATCCAAAAGGGTCTTGGCCTTAGCCTTTATTGCAGCCATCTCCCACTTCAATGTATCTATATCCTTCTCACTATTATCGATTTTCCTTGCAAAATCATTTTTTTTGGGAGGCATTGTGTTCCCTCCAACTACCTTCTTCTTCCTACACACAAAATTAAGTCTTAATCTTCACAAAAGACCCACTCCCTTGCTCTGATACCACTATGATGCAAAGCCAAGTGGACTCAAAACCATCCAATATGTTAAAAATCCTTCAAGGGGCATCTAAAAAGATTAAAATAGCCTAATGGACCAATCCCAACACTCCTCCAAGTTGGACAACAAACATAGATGCTACTTCCCACTCTTCACCCTTGGAATCTAGTAGCACTCCAAAACAAGTTTATGCCAATTTTCACTCAATCTTTCTAAAACACCCAACAATAAAAATGTGGATTAAGCTACCCTTTTCACGGTTACACAACATACCCAAGAATCAATGGCCACTCTTTTGGATCAATATGGACTTCCAGAACACCTACCTCGTTCTAGGCTTCACAATTAGGCCTATTTTCCAAAAGAACTACCCTTCCAATAATAGATACTCACCAAAACACCTTGGAAAGTCTTAGGTAATGGTTCCAAACCTCAGGTTTTTACAATGGCTTGCACCTAGAGGGACTCTAACCCTCAGCTCCAAGAAACCCTCTCAAGCACTCCTAAAAATAAGGGTTCAAAGAGACTCATAACTCTAGACCTCCCCCGATCCTTCCAAAAGTCCAAAAACCTCACAATAACTCTACCCTAACTTGAAAAACACTCACAATCCCATTCCTCTCAGTAATTCTCCAAATAACCATTTGGTTTCCCTATTTTTATGGCCACACTACCCCTGATTAGCACTAGAACATCATACCATGGCCAATCTCCTTGTTCCCTCTTTTCCCAAGGTATTTATACACCTAACTAAGCATAGTATAGAAAAATCCACTGAACCATAGGTTTGGAACAGTAGGTGGATTGGCTAATATGTCATATTGATGCCCTCAATACCCCAACACAAAAAATAGGGTACTTCTGAGTTTCTTGATCCCTCTCACACAAACGATGGTTCTAAGCCTCCAATATAGATTAAAGAGAAGGTAAACACATATATGAACATGTACTTAATGTCTCAATGCATCTTAAACCTACACAGGACTGTGTTAGGAAAAAAAAATTAGAAAACCAATGGAAAACAATGATCAACGTTTGCCAAAAATGCAATTTCTTTATTAGAACTTAACAACAACCCTCTCCTCGGGAGATTACATGAATATATATTGATTCCAACTTCAAACTATCTCCTACAATTGACCAACTTCCCTATAATAGAAATTTGAACCACTAATGACTATTGGAGGTCAAGGTTATACCCTTTACATAATTTGATTAATAAACATCAATACGTGTTTGCAATGTTTGCTCTTTTGACCCTATACTCACCCAACTTATTAGAAATGGTTTAATGAGACCTTATTTACATTAGAAACATGAATTAAATCCATCCAATATCTACCTAGAATCCCTTGTCAAAATGATACACATGGACAAATTATTACAATACAAACTATTTTAACATATTTTGCATCTTCCTTGTTGCATATAACTTAAAAGACCTTCAAACCACTGAATGAACCTTCAAGGCTCGTTCCTTGTTTTTTCAAGGTATAGGTGCTCTTACACCACACATAGATCAGTATGTATCAAATTCAGTACTCCATTAGAGCTATACTGTTTGCTCCAAAAATATTTTCTTGCTTTCTTTCCTATCTGACATTCCTTGCACATAATGTTATCAGGCTTAACTAACTAAGGTATATCTCTAACTGCTTGAATAGAGATTATCTTGACAATGCTATCAAATTTCACATGAAACAACCTCCTATGCCATAACCAACTCACATCAATTTGAGAAATCAAACAACTTTCACTAGCAACACTCAATTGAAAGATATTACCTTTTGTCTTTGTTCATAAAGCAATCATATTTCCCAACTTCCCAATATTCTAAACATACCATTCTTGAACTACAAATTCTAACCTTTGTCTGACATCTGTCCAACACTCAAAAAGTTATTCTTTAAGCCTTCTACATAAAGAACATCATCATTATTGTTCTTACCACCAAAAGAAATAGTGGCTCTGCCACGAATTACACCAGAAGTGTTGTCTCCAAACCTCACAACACCACCATCATATTTTTCCAAGCCTACCAATTTTATTTTTTTCACCTGTCATATGATGTGAGCATCCATTGTCAATCACCCACTCATCTTTCTCTTCAAATTTGGCTACAAGATCTTTCTCAACATTCACAATACTAGCAGATTTAGTGGACACCTGACCATTTTCTTTGATAGAAATAAATACCCATTCATCTTCATTTCCATTTTCTTTATCAGATTCTTCATCAGTTACACCTTCTTCAACATAATAACACTTTCTTTGAAATCTAGTGTTCTTATGTTTATACTTTGAAACTCTTTGAGGACATCTAGATGCAAAATGACCTATCTTACTGCAAGAAAAACATTTAATAGGTAACTTTCCTTTGTACTTACCATGAACTCTTGATTATATTTTCACAATGAATGCTTCTAGTTCTTCCAATTCCTTTTCTTCATCTTCAATCCACTTCATCTCATCTTCATACTTCAATTTTCTTTTGGAACTTTCTCATAAATCATATCTCTGGTTTCTTTTCCTAGATACAATAGCCTTGAAAGAAGATTCGCTCTTAGGAGAATACTCATCGAATTCACTCAATTCAAATGCAGCAAGTTTTCCAATCAACATGTCTTTTGTAATATTTTTCACTATCCTGAGTTCTTCAATAGCATCAACTTTTGTCTTGTAAGAAGGGGGCACAGATCTAAGTCTCTTAGCCATAATTTTATTATCATCTAGAGTTCCATCGGTACATCTAATTTCCATCACCAATTAATTTATCTTATGTGAGAAGGAAAATGTGTTCTCATCTTCACTTATCTTCAAGCTCTCCCATTTACCTTTTAGACCTTTTAGCTTAACCCTTTTCACTAGTGCATCTCCTTCATACAATGTTTCCAAATTTTTCTAAATCTGGTATGCAGCCATTAGTCCCATAACATTTGTCATCTTTGAATCTGTCAAATCACTCAGTAGTGTTTCTACTGCCCTGGTATTAATTTTTGCTTGCTTGATCGCATCTTCAGAAGAGGTACCATTCTAAGGAATAGTATATGCAATCTGTGTCATATTCTAGAAAGGTTCACTAATGCACCTTAAATGACATTCCATCCTGACTTTCTATAGAGATTAGTTTGTACCATTGAATCTAGGACTATCCTTTTTGAATGATTTCATCTTGGATCACCTCAAGTTGTTAAGATTCTTTTAGAGGAACTAGCTCTGATACCAATTGCTAGCAAAACAAGGATAGAAAACTGAGAGTGGGGGTGAATCAGTTGTTACCAAAATCAAACTTATACAACATTAATCAACCTTATATCATAGATTTGACAATTTAACAATGCAATCATTAAATCAACAACACATTAAAGACACATGAAAACCAAGATTTTATTCGTGGAAACCCTGTTAGGGGAAAAACCACGGTGGATGGTAGTCCACAAGATTATACCCTGTTAGAAGTATAATTAAGAATAAAAAGGGAATGCACTTGCATTCAGGTGCACTTCCTAGAGAACACTGCTCAAAGGGAGGGATCACTACCTTACATATAGTAATCAGATTAAATCCATCTAATGAAGTTGAACTAAGAAATTAGCTTCTACAAAAGCCTGATTATAGTTCTAGTTAGGAACATAAAAACTTATTCAAACTCTTCCACCCTCTCCTCAAAATATTCCACACTCTGCTCTGAATGATTTGACCTTTATTCGGACTTGTATATCACTTGTACACTTGAGGATTCACTCTAAATGAGGGAAAAAATCTCATATATATATCCGCTACATAGATTTATAACCACTATTCAATCAGCCACAAATAAAGAATGAATTACAACTGTCATCCTTGATACATGAATAAATTAAAATTTGTACCAACACAATCTAGTCACAACATAGTGAGGACCCAAAAAAATACCTCCAAACAAGCCAAATAATAAAATACTAATCCTCATGGATCCACAACATGCTAACATCATCATGTCATCCAAGAACATGAAAACTTGAGCACACTTTAGAAGAATCTATGATCACGAACACTTCAATAAATGTGGGTATACAACAAGGATAGAGAACAATCTAGAATTATCCATGAACATCATAGGTACATGCGCAACACATGAAATTACCAAAATTTCATCCGCTTCAACCAAGAACACCATCTATTGAAACTGAGTAACTGTAGGTGCATAGATCTTCATAACTTCCACAAATATTTATGCAAACCTCTAAAAATTTTGAACATACTAGAAATCTTTAGAAACAAAGCCTTTGAAGTCCACCTTCAAATCTTCAACACATAGAGATTTACAACATTCTGACCTTCTCAGCTCCACTGGCTACACGTACTATATTTTTTACAATTTTCTCAATTTCCTCGACATATATAACCTTAAGCATATTCAATGCTAATAGTGTTGACATCAATGAAAACAAAATATTAGAAACACAACCATAACATCCAATAATATGGCCAATTTGGAGCATGCTTATAATTACCATATGTACCGTTAGTCCAATTTCTTTGATTTTTGGTGCTCCGCAAGGTTGGATTCATATGTTATAGTGTGTGGAAGGTTAATTGTGTGTACATAATGATTATATTATTTAGTTGTATGATGTTTTTGTAATAGGGGGGGACCAACCACTACAAGGCCCTAGGTCATGAAAGGTCAAGAGTAGTATGGCTGCCCTAGCTTTCCTCAGTCTAAAGGAGTGTTAGGACGAATGAGATGATAATGTTGAGGACTATAAGATCCTTCGATCATTCTATGAAGTTGAGGGTTGAAAAGAGACTAGGTGACTAATTCTTTAGGTTCGAATTTGTATCAAAGATAGATCTCTATCAGAGGACAAAAGCACAGTTCTGGGATGACAACACGACATGTTGGCCTCTCTCAGGTGTGTTGGCATCCATACGGCCAAAAAACCAAAGAGACAAGACTTAACCTCTAAGAAGCAAACAAGAAGCCTAGTTCATGAACTTCTAAATGTGTCGAATAGAATTAAGAAATATAAAGACGAATATGGTAAAGAAAGTAGATTACCATAAGGGTGATGAAAATGATCTCACACAACAATCCTTTCACCAGCTTCCTCTAAGCTCTTTCCACAAACACACAGAAAATAGGGAAATGTTGGGGGGATGTATAGGGGTCTTCCTCAGTCAGACCCCCATTTTCATGTTTCCACCTCCATGGAAAACTAATTTTGCAATGATATAAGTAATGTGATAAAGAAGAAATACACAAGCAAAGTATACAAAAGAAACTACAAAACAGTACGTTCTTAGTCAACCAAACGATAGAGAAGATGAGAGGAGCTTACCACCATTGTCCAAAGCACTCAAGGCTAGTGGAGGAGAAAGATGAGAGGAACTCAAGCCTCTACTACTATGGGTTCATCCCGTGCTTGTACTATCAAAGATATGGAGTGGTAGATTACTACTATGAAGTGTGAAGTGCTGCTACAAAGCTTAGAGTGAATGCTTGAAGTGCAGAGAGATTGTCTAGAGATGAAAAAGGATGAATGAATAAAGAATATCAAGAAGGAATGGAGAAAAAATGACCATATTTTGGTCAACCAGCCGAAGAAAAGAATTACACTTTGACCTCCAATAGGAAGTGTAATATTTCTGCAAACTATAGCCATATGAATTTTCCAAGGATTTAAGCATGTCGTGTGGACATCTTCATGCTGCACAGGCATCTCTAATAGAAACACCTCCATCAGCACACTAAATGGGTGTCAAGTGTGATGTGAACAATGGGTTTATATGGAATCAAGCCTCCGAGTTTGGTTTTCTAAAGTGTAAAGGGGTGATAGGTGAATTTGTGATAGGGGTGAAAATTTGCTCCTATACATTTTCCCCCCACTTTAGTGAG
Organism: Sequoiadendron giganteum; assembly: GCA_007115665.2. Lineage (NCBI taxonomy): Eukaryota > Viridiplantae > Streptophyta > Pinopsida > Cupressales > Cupressaceae > Sequoiadendron > Sequoiadendron giganteum. The sequence continues at coordinate 590,824,775 of CM021104.1, read as the reverse complement.
CATGAATACTAGTGAGTGCTTTGGTAAAGTATAGTAGCAAGGGTAGAGATGTATACCTAAACCGTCGAGGAAGTAGAGCATGATCTAGCGAGCCTGAAAGTGTAGGAAGGGATTTCATAGTTGCATGGATCTATAAAGCTAAAGAAAGAAAGTACCTCACAAGCCTATGAACCTATAAGGGAGGTATCCTCCAAGAACTCTCACATGAAGGAAACCAAAAAGTCACCTTCCAGACCTGCAGTCCTGCAAGGGAGGTACCCCCCAAGAACTCTCACATGAGGGAGACTAAGTAGAGAGGACTCCAAAGAGTTAGAAATGATGACATGTTTACCTATAGATATAACACATCATAAAATGGTCATGTAAGCCAGTAAATGGATAGTCACACAAACCATCACTAAGCTAGAAGACTTTCAAAGGGGTCCCTCAGGAACCCTTCAAAAGTTAGAGGGGTTCAATCAAGGGACATGCTATTTGAACAGTAAAGTCTAGTCAGGATGCCCCCAAGATAGATGCGAGAACATGAAGTAGATCTAGTCGGGCTTCCCCTGAGCTAGATGTAAAGATGTTAATCTGATCTAGTTGAGCTTCCCCCGAGCTAGATACGATAGAAATCATTAGAGATAAAACTTTCGAGGGGGTCCGTTGGGAACCCGACATGAAGAAAGGGGGTCCACTTAAGGGACATGCTTCATCAAGTAATTTATTCATCATCAAGGAATCCTTTTTAGATATGTTCACTTCATCAAGTAATTGGAAAGGAAGGATATGCCCCCACACGAGGGGAAGATCAAAGGTGTTCTCGCTTTAAAGGAAGGTTTCCATTTCCTTTTCTTTATGAACCCATGATGAAGGAAATATGTTTCGTTAGGGTTTCAAGTCAAGAATGCAATTATGAAGAAGTGTGTGAACGAGTCTTTGAGAAAAGATTTGTTTGGAAAAAATACGTTTTATAAAGACCGAGTAATGTAGAAGTGGAATTTTTGCACATGAGAGGGACAACTCAAGCAAAAAAGAGAGAAAGATAAAGAGAAATAAATAGGAAAGAGAACAAACATAAAAGGAATAGGGGTATCTAATTTCACGAGGTCAAATCTGCCTTTATTTATATTTATAATATGTTACTACAATGAGAGGCAAAAGATCATCAATCCCCAGTCAGATCAGGAAGAATGCACGAAAGACAAAGTAAAAATTAAAAAATTGGGTCAACATGGAAGGAAGCCTAAATGCTCCCAACACTTTGCATCATCTCCAATTTTCCAAAAGTTAATCACAAACATAGAATAATGATGATACACATAGAGGAACGATTACAATTCAAACACCATACATATTTCCAAGTACCAAAAGGGGTGACAAGGGTCATCCAAGCACACATAGCAAGATCATGGGGGAAACACATCACAACACACACACACACATCTAATATAAATATCAAAAAGAGGGTCTTCCCTTAACACTAATCAACCAAGAGGTTGTAAGCTTCCCACTCTAGATAATTATAGGGGGGAGGATGATGAGTGGGTGTAATGGTGTAATGTTAAGAGGAGGAACGTTTGATCCTCCTACAACAAGGGTCACGAAAGAGGGACTTGTGAGGTCTCCATTGCTCAACTCTTGTGGATCTAAGGTTAATGACTTTGCGAAGATCATTGAAAAGGTCAAAAATTCATCCATTGAGTTAAAAATGCACTTAATGAGAATGGCATATTTCACTTCGATGGACAGAGGATTTTGCACCCAAGGTTCACCAATAAGCTCACGGAGAGACTCGGGAGTGGTGACAAACTCATGGGAGGCTGGGACTTGTTCCATCACTAGGATAGAACAAGTTAGTGCAGAGCCACTTTTGAAAGAAGGTGGGCTCCTCTTACATCCTCCATTGCTGGAGGGTCAACTCTCTACCTTATTCTTTGCCGGAGGAGGTGAGCTCCCCACGAACAAAGTAAGAAGGGTAGAGGGAGAGGAGAAAAGAACCACAGTACATACAACCAAAGTGTTAATCATATTTACGAGCTTTGGGAAAGGAAATAAATTTAGAATGGATGTCAGCAAAGGCAGCTACATGGAAGGAGTGATGAACACCTGCACCTTTCTAGGTGCATGTGCACTCGCAACAGAAGCTGAAAGAGATACAAAGCTAGTTTATATAGAACTAGAAGGGAGGATAGAGGGGGACATGAGATAAGGTCTTGATATAGGAGCAGTTGTCTCATCTTATTTCTTCTATAAAGTGGCTTGCTTGGCTAGGAGAGCCTTTCGCCAATGCTTGCACTCATGCACAAGGTAGTTCCTATGACTCTTCAAACTAGCAGCTGGGATTTGTGAAGGAACAAGGGGCTCCTAATCAGCCATAGGAGTGTCCTCCACAACTATTTCTAATGGAGGCATAGGTTTCTGAATGGGAGTAGGAGGAGAAAGTTAAGAGATGATAGGAGGAATCGATTCTAGCACCTCGATAGTGGGCCTCTTTCCATTCACTGTTTTAGGAGAATGAATGGTAGGAGGCTGCAGGGTGGATATAGAGAGGACTCTCCATGGGGGTCTTTCTGTCTACCATAATGAATGATCCTAGGCTCTGTGGGTAAGATAGAAAGCTCAAACGTAGGATGCTTAGCCTTCCATGAGGCAGGCACCATGGGGTTTACTTGCAAGCATGAGACAAACACAAATGGTACCTCTATAGGACGAGAGGAAGCACTAGGCTAAGTAGTAGTAGAGGAAGAAGGAAGATCTCGGGACCACTTCTCTTCATCTCTCCTACACGCCCTGGTAGCATCACTATTAGCTTTCAGACAAGCCCTATGTCAAATAGCATAAGGTAAAGGATAATACCATACTTTCGGCCTAGAGCACCCTTTCTTATAGTTTTGATATATGCGGTACAAGAGGTCCTTCCTAGGCAAGAGGGGACCAATAGGTGTAGGCCAAAAGTAATATAGGGTATAGCTACCATGTACAACTGACATTCTATAACCAATGTCACAGAAAATGTGTACCAAACCTCAATGAATGAATTTCAGACACTTGTGCACAACTGAGGGAACTACATTCATAGCCACCAGCTAGGGGATACCTTTCTTCCCTCTGACAAGTTCAAACCCTAGGATGATGTCAAACTTAAGGTCCAATGAGGACCGACTAGACAATACTCCTTATAGGAGGTATGAAAATTCTATCGTGTGTGTGAATAGTATTTTAAGGTACATCATATCCATCCTTATGCAGGAAGTTGATTAGCATGATCTCCTTAGTTATAATATTCACTTGAGATGTGGGGTCAATGAGAACACCTGCCTTGGTATTTCCATTTATCCTCGTAAGAATGTAAAGAGGAGATGGTTCTCTATTGAAGGCCATTGGTAGGTCCTATGAAATAAAGGTTATGCTAGTACCACTACTCATAGTCTTTACAAATGGAATAGGCTGGTTTAAGAAATATGCCATCATGCACACCAAACAATACTTCCTCAAAGCCTCTAAAGGTTTACATGACATGATAGTGACCCAATTAAGGTTTCATTACACAACACTATTGAAACCTTCCAACTACCCCTACTAGGGGTTCTAGGTTGGGTTGCAAGGTGAAAGACTTACAACATTCACACTTGCAATGCTCCTCGGATACAAGGAAAGGAACTTTCAATATCGCAAAATGGTTCACATCAAGCTCACCCAAAATGTAAGAGAGGGGGACCAACCACTGCAAGGCCCCAGACCATGAAAGGCTAAGAGAAATATGGCTGACCTAGCTTACCTTAGTCTAAAGGAGTGTTAGGATGAATGGGATGAGAATGATGATGACTGTAAGGTCCTTCGATCACTCTGCGAACCCGAGGGTTGAAAATAGACTACACGAGTCAGCATTTAGGGTCAACTCTCTATCTCAGATAACACTCTATCAGAGGAAAAAATCATGGTTCTAGGATGACAACACGACGTGTTTGCGTCTCTCATGTCATTGGCATTCGTATAGCCAAAAAACCAAAGAGACAAGACTTAACCTCTAAGAAATATACTAGTGGCCTAGATTAAGAACTTCTAAATGTGTTGAAAAAGATTAAGAAATATGAAATATAAAGATGAATATGATAAAGAAAGTAGATTACCATAAGGGTGATGAAAATGATCTCACACAACAATCCTTTTTCTAGATTGCTCCAAGATCTCTCTGTTGGTGTTTTAAAATGCAACCCAGCTAGGCTTTGAAATTCTCTAAGAGGTAGCCAACCACTATACTCAAGAATTAAGAAAGCCAAGTGGCCAACTGACAAGATTTAGTCAAAGACTGAATCTCCTACACTTCTGGCTCTGTGAAACCAGGGAGGGTTTTCCTAAATGTGTTCATACAAATATTTCATGACTTGGTAAGAAAATTTCTTCAAATAGATACAATCCCCATAAGTGCAATTAGATAGTAATTATCCTTGTTGTGGAAAACCGAAGAAAAACAACAATTATCTAAAAGCAACAGGACTGAAATTTATCATAAGATTTACATCTCCAAAGAGACAAGGTTTGATGTATTAAATTTTTTCAGATTTAAACCCATGTGCTTAAGACCTAGCTCTATACTCTCAAATATGGATCCTAAAGAAATTATCCAGTGTCTCATCGATTGGGCAGGAGTCATATAAAACATAACCCAAATATTTTGAACATATAACCATAGTGATTTACACCATGAGATTTTTCAGTTATCAAAACACCACTACTTAAGGAATCCTGAAGATGACATCACAAATCTACAACTCATTTAAAGAAATTTAATTAACTCATTAAGTTAAAGCAAGAAAATGAGATACACATTCAAATATACCATTGAAGTTGAATGAATATATCATTGATAAAATCATTCACAATTTATGACACGAAAACAAGAGAATAATTGTTCTAATAAATTATTCTTTATTGCTTCAGTATCTGTAATTACATAAGCATGGACTGCTTGTTCTATAATATTCCTAGCCCAGATGAAACATACTAGCTAATATATTAAGCAGAACCTTTAGTAAACAAACTTGTCTGTACAAAAACTAAGCCACACGATACAAAAATCTAACTCTCAACAATGAGTCGTGAAATCTCTCCTTTATAGGATAGAAGAGAAACAAAGCATCGAGCTCATTGTCCATTTCAAAATGAATATCATTAAACATGAAATTCGAATTCGCATTCCTCATCATTGGAAAACAATGTGTATGATCTGAGGAATCAAAAAACGGTTACACCCAGTAACTAGTCAGAGAGAAAACAAAAATAGAGCATGCCATGCACGCGCACTTCCACATCTATAAGACAAACCACCAGGAAAAACACCACCCATGAGAAACACACCTAACACCAACAATCATTTGGTTGACACACGGCCCTGATACAGGTGACCGCTTCTAGTTCTCACCTCAGTTAGAGGCAGAACTACTTTCTTCTTTTCATCCACATCAACACAAGCTCCAACAACCTGGCACGGTGCCATTGCATTTATTGGTGAAACTGCAAGGACCTCTTCATTAACTCCCATGAGCTCGGTCAAGGCTGCAAGATAAAAATGATAGTCTAAGTCAGTCTTAGACCTATCACTACCAAAACTTGGGGAAAGCACAACCAGGGAATTACAACATCCTGACCTTCTGCCCATACCTTGGACACCTACCTTAGGAACATCAGGAGGATGTTGTTCCTTCTTTTGCTGCAAACTCCTTGCATCTATCTTGGCACTATGACGTGGCTCAGATTTTTCCATTGAAAAAGCATAGCTTAGAGAATGCAAACAAATCCACCACCTACCAACTCAAAAATTGCAATCATAATATAGAGAAATTTATCAGATACTTATAGAATAATTCGGTGCAAGGAGTATTAATTTCCCAAATGCTCACACAGGTATGTGAAAAATTAGTGGCTGATATTTCCACCACAAAATTATTTCAGGCATACAATGCATCACTGTATTTATTAGGAGGTTACCACTCGCATGCGAGAAAATCAGGAGAAAATCCTCTGAAAAACCTAGGCCATTAATAAAACAAGTTGTAGAGCATAAAATATCCTCACATGGATGATCAGTAACCCATTTGAAATTTCACTTTTCATGTAGAAAAACCTAGCAAGTCGAACGACTCAAATTGAGTCAACAATCGTTGAAGATCCACATCACTACCTAGGAAAAATCATAGCCAATCGCAGCCCATGAAAACAGTAGGTCACAATCAGACAGTAGGCCCCACCTAGCCCTGTCACTTCAAGAGCCATGCCATGTGTCACCTTTTTATAGACCTCACAATACTTTAGAAATATTTACTTTGCTCGTGCGAGGCCTACGAGGGATGGCCATTATTAATCCCCATCATTAAAATTCCACTAGTGAAATGACACCCACTTGTCACTTTCGATGCCTCGGGAAAAGACCCCACTCCTTTGTATATGCTAGATGGAAGCATCTCACTAACCTCGCACTACTTTAGTGACATCAGTAGAAAAACCTGCAAGGTTTGTGAGAAATGGTCTAGATTGAAACTCGTGATCAGACGGTTAGCGAAACAACATAAAACAAATAGAATATTTAGGTGGGACCTACCCGTTTTACCAAGGATGGTAAAGAAAGGTTAGCCAAATAGCAAGTGAACACAAAAAATATAATGTGATGGTTTCAAAATAATATTGATCAATGTTTCATGAGAGATCAAAACCCTAAACCCAAACTATCAGACCTCTAGTCTTGTAAAAGTAACCAGCCATGCCCAATTTGGACATAAATTTTAATCTAAATCTGGGGTCACCTGATGTTAGTATTAAACTATTCCTAAACTTGATATGACCTATTCCCACCTTGGTAAAAGGGGTCGGCCCTTGTTCCTAAGGATGTTCTCTTTAATGTTCTTGATGCGTGTTGGTGTCTCTCATGTCGCTGGCATCTGTATAGCCAAAACACCAAAGAGACAAGACTTAACCTCTAATAAATAAACTAGTGGCCTAGTTTAGGAACTTCTAAATGTGTCAAAAAAGATTAAGAAATATGAATATGATAAAGAAATTATATTACCGTAAGGGTGACGAAAATGATCTCACACAACAATATTTTTGCCAGATTGCTCCAAGATCTCTCCACCTACACATAGAAAAGAGGCAAAATGTTTGGAGGCTATATAGGGTTATGCCTCAATTAGACCCATGTTTTTTTGTTTCCACCTCCATGGACAACTGAGTTTTCAATGATAGAAATAATGTGATAAAGAAGAAATACACAAGAAAAGTATACAAAAGACACTACAAAATGGTACATGCTTACTCAACCAAATGATAGAGAAGATGAGAGGATCTTACCACCTCTGTGTAAAGTGCTCAAGGCTGGTGGAGGAGAAAGATGAGAGGAAATCAAGCCTCTGCTACAATGGGTTCATCCTCCACTTGCACTATCGAAGTGATGGAGTGGTAGATTGCTGCTATGAAGTGTGAAGTGTTGCTACAAAGCTTGGAGTGAATTCTTGAAGTGTGGAGAGATTGTTTAGGCTTCAACAAAAGATGTCTAGAGATGAAAAAGGATGAATGAATCAAGAATATCTAGAAGGAATGGAGAAAAATGGCCATATTCGAGTAAGCCAGCCAAAGAAAGGCATTACATTTTGACCTCGAATAGGAAGTGTAACGTTTCTACAGACTCCAATCGTAGGAATCTACCAAGGACGTAAGCGCACCACACAAATGTCCCCAATAGAAACACCTCCTTGACACACTAAATGGGCACCAAGTGTAATGTGAATAGCGAGCTTATATGGAATTAAGCCCCCAAGTTTCATTTTCTAAAGTGTAAATGGGTGAAAGGGGAATTTTTTGTTATAGGTGAAAATTAGCTCCTATACAGTTGCAAAGTATTTTTTGGATTTTTGGGTGTTGATGGAATATTCTAGATTTTGGTTAAGTGTTGAGTGTGGTTCATGATTTGTATTTGGATTTTTGGAAGTGTGTACTTAAATGTTTAATTATGTTAACACAAGTTCAATTGACCTTGGGTGTTTACACTAATTGTGGATATGCATCAGTGTTTGCAGAAGTGTGGTGTAGGGTGTATATGTGGATTTAGGTCCGAGTTAAGGTGATATATGTCTTTCCTTCACTCCTCTCCATCATGGAAATGTTTTAGTGCTAACCTAATTTGAATTTGCACGTTTGAGGTATATAGTCAACCTTGAAAGATGTCTTTAAGGCTGTGAATGGTATAAAGGCAAGATAAATTGTTGGAGAAGTTTGTGTAGATGGAAAAAAATGTGTTGATATGCAAATTAAAATAGATGTAGAGATATGAAGACAGAGATTAATTCATATTGATCCAATGCAGTGAGCAGAAGGGTCTACATTTATAGACTACCTAAAGTTTCTGATACTAGTAAGATGCAAGTTATTGATGGTACAAAGTTGTATTTGTGGATATTATTTGTTTCTCTAGGATGGATTTCTTATTGTAATACTCATCTTTCTTCTTCCTTCTAATATGTTAATAGGACATTGATAGTGATCCCTTCCTTTTCTTGGGAAATGAGTCCTCTAGTAGTGAGCTTATTGTATTCGATGTTGCATGTACTTGATATTGTGAGCTAATACTCACTATGGTTTTTACCTTCTTGGACCATATTCTATGTAATTTTTGGTGTTCTCATGTGTATGGATGTGTTGGTATTATTTTTTCACATGTTTATATTTTTCTAATGCATGCTAATGGTTTAATGGTTGTTAAGGGTTTAAGGATTAATGTAAATTTGAATGTTAATGAGGGTTTTGATTTTTTAATGTATAATTGATTCACCCCCTCTCAATTGTCTTATGCATTCAACATATATAACCCTATATAATCCCTAAATTGACCGGATTGACTAAATAAAAATATTATAATGATAATATGACTTAATTATGAGTTAATATATCCATGAACTGACTACTCATAACTCAATGTAATCTAATATTAATGGTGTAGAAGCCTTTACATCTTGCTCCTTGATATGTGATAACCATCCTTGCAAAAAAATTGTATTCTCCCATGCTTCCACACAACCACCACTTAAATGCCTTTATCATTCTTTTCCATGCTATTTTCATGTTTCTCCTAAGTTGAGCTCTAAAATTCTTAAAATCCAACTCTTTCACAAGCTCAACAAATCTAGTGACTCATTCCTTATATTCAAAAAACTCTACCTCTTTCTCCTATACATCCTTCACAAGCTACTTAAGATTCTCCACATTATTCTTGGTGTAATTAACCTCAAAAAATCTAGGTGATTTTTCATCATTAACTTTAGGAAAGTATCTAACATGATATTTCTTCACACAAGCAGATTACTCACTAGCTCAAACTTTACAATTTTTCAAATAGTTATTAACAAATAACTCCTTATTTGATGGAATCAAGTTCTTTATAACCTCTAATTAAGGTCCCAAAGGATTATTATAAAATCCTACTAGAATAATTTCTTTCCAATTAACAGATACAAGGATTATTGATATATAAATGTTAAATAGATAATAAAGTTTTAGAGAGAAACATAGTAGAAGCTAGTCGTAAAAATTTCTTCAAAGTTTTGAAACTTAACAATAATTCAAAATATATTATTATATTCTAAGGGTCATATCTCCTACACTTTTCAACTCCTCACTTTGTTTTTATCTTTTTTTCTCAAATAAATTCCTATGTTATTTTCCTTTTTCTTGTCTCTCTCTAGAAAATTCCTCTCCCTTTCTTGTGTGACTTCTCCTTTTTCTTGTTTCTCTCTACAAAATTCCTCTCCCTTTCTTGTGCAACTTCTCCTTTTCATTTTTTCCATCTATTGTATAGCTTTTGTCAATCATCTATATTCTTCCTCTCCCTCTATGATTTTATTACATACCATAACTTGTTAGACATCTCTCATTATGGTGCAAGCTAGAAGAATGGTGGAAAAGGTTGTGGAGTCCCATACCATCACATGGTGCCCATATTGGAACCATCTATTTTCTTGAAAAAATTTGTACTACCCTATGTGGTTTGATGGGCGAACATTCCTCTACTCAACATTCCCTCCCAAATAAAAAGATCATTTAAAATTAATTATTTTGAGCTAGAATTTATTTCTGCAATTGGAAACAATTTCTCTTAATGACATTGCTAATGACCCCTCATATGATTTATAGATTTTCACTATATATATGTGACACCTCACTTATACATTGATATTATGGATTGATTGAATGATCCATACATATACCATCAAATCCACTTGATGTTTAATAATCTTAGTAGTATGAATAAAGAGATAGATGGTTGAGAGGTAGCATGGATAAGGATTTATTATTATTTTGGACACCATTGAGTGATATGTCAAGAGGGTCAACCTGTCTAGTATCAAATGATGATGTATCAAATAGTTTCAATTATTGTATTTGGAAACATATTTGGTAGGATTGCTAGATACAATTGGTGGGTAGTATAAAAATACATATTCAAAGAATTAAAGTCTACTATAGTATGTTCTTGTTTCTTAATTAAAATTGTTTAATATTACTACTACTAATGCACAACTTTTTCTACTATCTATAGACATGTAAAATTTACCTAACAGCTATCACACACTTTAAATGAAATTTCTACATCATTGACATCATTATCATCAAATATCACTATATTTCACATCAAAAGCATCAAAACCCCTAAATTCCTCTTTTAATTGAATAATAATAAATTATTTAATTAATTCACCTTTTCACCATTTTTGACTAATTAAATAAATTACATTTATTTAATAAAGTCATAAAACCCTATTTCTACTATTAATTGCATAATACAACATTTTTATTTATTTTTTGACAAAAGTGGCAAGCCACTATATATATACTTATTATTTGTTATATAATATACATTTTGTTGGCTCAAAGGGTATATCGATAGGAAAGAGCCAGTGAGAAAACCTCCAGATTAGGCCCATAAAAGTAGTGCTTTTGATTACAAAATGTTGACTTTTGACAGTCATACAACCATACCAAAATTTATCTACCTAAAAGTATAAACCTATACATTGACTACATAATCTGCATGTACATAATCTGCAAATACTATAACATTTCCCTTTACTCCTCCATCTGCATGAGTCCGTACCTAGTGTCCTCCTGATTTTCAATTCTTGCTTCCTCCTTCATCAAATTGGAGCCTTCCCGAGCTTGAATGTTCCCTTGTCTTAGATTTCTTTGCAATGAAGAAGCTGCTTGTTGACAATTATGAAAAAGAAGAAAGGATATATAATAAAACTTCTCCCTGAATCTATCTGCCAAGTCCCTTCCCAGCTGGTTAGAATATTTTGACAAAGCCTTATTCAGATGATAGGGGTCAGAAAACTCTACAGATAATTTTAATGCATCAAAAGCATTAACCACTGCCTTATTATGACAAAGATAATGGGGAGGGAAGATACCACCAATATAACCTTCTCCACACGAGAAGATATATTTTTGTGCACTGCAAAGAACTACTTCATTTTTCAAAAAAATGTCAACTACCATTGTGTCAGCAATGACCTTAACTAAATTAAATTCTCATTTTTTAACTAATTAAATAAATGAAATTTATTTAATAAGTCCCAAGCTAACTTTATTTCATTTTGATTAGTTAGATAACACCAATTATTTAATTACATCATTAATTCATTTTATTCCCCTAAGTCAATTGAATTATTAAAATCATAATCATTTAAATAACTCACTTTCCCTCCAAATTTTGAATAAATTAAATAAACTATTCAAAACATCATCAAAAATCATATCAAAATAAGGAAACATTTTATGCAAATGTCAAACTTGATTTACATGTTCAACTACAAAAAGGAATTAATTGGTTAAATCAATTAATTAATCATTCTCAACCAATTTCCTAATTGAGAAAATTATGAATCATTGATTGCTTAATCTAATTCATGACTGATTAATCTAATACCTGACTAATCAATCTATATCCCTCACTAATTAATATATTTCTCAATCACACTAATTATGTAATCTATTTGTACAAATTATGCCCATTTAAATCCTATCAACAAATTTCGATCATCAATCAAGATATTCTAGTATGTGATCCTAATCATCCATTTCAAATCACAATTTCTATATAAAAAACCTCTTTCCTCACAAAAAAGGGGATTTTAGAATCAACCTATTTTGCACAACGAAGTACTATTGAGATATGAATCAACATTGAAAAAGATTCAATCAACATCTTCAATCAAACACTCACATTCATCAAAATCTCACAACACAATTATGGAGGCTTTGCATTGATACGAGCAACCACATATTCACGAATACACTCCAACATGAGATGGATGACGATTTAGTGTAGTAAATTTAGTTGTTCTTATTTTATTTTATTTATGTAGCTTGAATTCATTGTTCTTAACTATTTATTTTGTGAGTGAAGGAATAAATATAGATTCTTGTTTTTTATTAGATTAGTTTCTATTTCATTGCATTTATCTTGTTTACACTCTCAAATTCCCCCCTCACATATTTTGGCATGCTGGGTGGGACCTTGGTCCTTAAAACTAACAATTTTATGAGATACATTTCAAGTTGCAAGTTTTGAAAGTGCTATGGAAAAATCTTCATGGATTGTTCTCGAAAAAAATTGCACTTGTTGTCATGGTTCTAGCACCTTTGATTCATTTTCTAGCGCACTTGACCCTAGTTTTTACACTATTAACTTTTTTTAGTGCTTTTGTCTTTTGACAGAGGGTGCAATTGATTCTTTTCAATGCCTTTTCTACCTAACAAAGGGTGATTTTGCCTACTTTTCTATGTTTTTTCTATGTCAATTTGTGTCTTAGATCTACAAGTTAAAACTTGATTTTTAATGCTAATAGGTGCTTGATTTAAGTGCATGATAGGTACTAATGTCATTTATGCAGGGTTTTTTAGAGGTATTAGTGATTATTGTACCAAAAACAACACATTTGTTATAGGGAAGAAAAAAATTGTCAAAGAGTTTCAAATTGTCAATGCTTTTTAAGTTAGAAATCCATTATTTTGATGCTTAAAAATAACCCTACAAACAAAAAAAATTGGTTTAAGTGCTCTAAAATGAATCATTTTCAAATCTTTCTTAAGTTAGGCGAATTTTTATTTGGTGCTTAAAAAGAACCCTATAAACAACACATGTTTGATTTAATTTCTCTAAAATGAACTCTTTCCAAGCTTTCATAGTGAGATAATTTTCATGCTTGGTTCTTAAAAAGAATCCTAGAAATTAAATGCCTTCAAATTGGTGCTCTAAAATGGATGTTCTAAGCTTTCAAATTGATACTTGGAATTTTTTATTCTTTTTTGACCAGGACATTTCCCTTTGTTGACAAATGATTGAATTCATTTTGTTGACCATGTAAGACCAGGATCTAGGAACACTCAAATTTTGGGCTTAAAAATAAACAAATCATGGGTATGTGTAGGATCATCATGGAAAAAATAGGCCCTTAAGTGGCAATAAAAAGATAGAAAATCAGAGTTAGACAACTTGACGTAAAATTTTTAATAAGTTATCTATATTATTTCAAAAAAATGTAAAAATTGAATTTAGTTTCTAAACTACTAGACCTTTATTTAAAAAAATAAAATCTATTTGGTGAAAATTTTAAATTTCAATCCAGTAGTATTTAAATTTCAGGGTAAAAATAAGAAGTAGGTGTCTATCTAACCACCCTAACCACAATAAAATGATAATATTTTTTTATAATATTTTAGATATAAGTAAAGGATTCATGTCCCGATGTGATGCATATTTTTTTATAATTTTTTTCCAAGTAATTAATTAATTATGAATTTTTTATTACAACTTTTAAAAAATATAAAAGCTCATCTATCTAACCACCTTAACTTGGTCAAAAATTCATGAAATTCAATTTTTTTTTTAAAATCCTATAGTATGCGAAGCATTTAATGTGACACATGTTTCGGATTCAAAAAATGTGATACCATTTGAAAGTTATAGATGTTTTTCAATCAGCTTATCAATTAAGACTTTATTCATAATTCTAATAGAAAATGAATAATAATTATTTATTAAATTCAAAGTAAAGCATAATTTATATTGGTGGAAGTTGAGAATATCCTCTAAAAACCCTTTTCATTTCATCAATTTTGGATTAAAAAAAAGTCATCAGCCACATTAGCCATCAAATGGCTTACATATCGCCACTTTTTGGTCCATCATGATCCTACACATGCCCTCATTCTTTTTTTTACACCTTTGTTATCTCATTGGCTGATATCCAAAATACTTCCATTGTGTACTTTTAAAAAGAACAACTTCTTTCTTGTATAGACTTGAACTCATTTCATGTTGGATAGTGCAACTTGAGGTGCTTAAAAAGAACATTGTAATAGAGTGTATAGTGTGTATTCTATGTGTGGTAGAACTAAAAGTGTCTATCCTGTCTCCTCACATCCTTGTTGGCGATCTTAGATGATGAAAAAAAAGTTTTTAGTCTTACACTTGTTGTATTTTAATTTTTACCTTAAAGAGGGGGCTTTCTTTGAGACACATATTGTGTTAGAGAACTCATTGCAAGGTCTCAAAGAACATTTACCAGTAGGCTATATAAAAGGTTGCAAAATCATAAGAAAGTAGCTTCAATCTATGCCTACAACAGACTGTACCTAATCCCATTATGACTAAGAATAAATTGTGTAGAAGCTACCCCTTTATCCAAAACATACCCTGAAATGGTTCATCAAAATTTACTTTTGAGAAGTTATTTACCAAGTTTGACTTATGGTTGAGCATGCAAAGCCTCTACATTCATTGCATGTAAATTCATCCCTTTAGGGCATGAGGTAAGCCCACCTAGGAAGAAGTTCCTATCCCTAGGGTGTAATTTTTTTTTAACAAAAGATTGCCAAAACTATTCAAACATCAAACACTATGCTTAAATTTAAAATGAACATATCAAAACAAACACTAAACATGATGGTTGAATCACAAACCCTCTAACTTAGTGTATGCTTTTAAGATAAGGCCTATATTTGCACTCCTTGAAGGATATCTTTAAAGGTTTCTGAATATTGAGGCATTAATTTTAGGCTACATTAGCTCAAAGTAAATGTTGGAAACTATGGCTTGGGTATCATGATTTCACAACTTAAATCCATGGACATACAATTCACACAAGTACATATTTTTTGAGTCAATCAAAAATTGTTGTATCACTCAAGCCAAAATTGGAAAGAGATTAAAACATCCAAAAAATGCAAGAAAAACACCAAAAATATTATCAAAATACTAAAGCTATAAAATAAAATTGAATAGATGTCACACTTACTACTGATTTTTCCACACTTCACCAAAAATTGGTCGCACTTGCTAGAAAAATCTCACTTTAGCTCACTGTCCCATAAAATTCACTGATCAAAATCTGTTACATTTGACAACACTTGCACACTTGATGTGAAAGTAGTGCACTTTCTCTCTTTATGCCGCACTTGCAAAATATTTTCTAGAGAACTTGACTAAAATCTGCTCATAGTTGCCAAGAAAGATCAATTTTGATTGAGTAATTCACCACATTGGACAAATACATACAAAGGCCACACTTGAAATTTTAGCTCACACTTAATTCTCAAAATCCAATGCACTTGACAAATTTTAGGCCATAGTTGATAAAAATTGGCTGCTATTTCTCACAATTTGTTGCTTCTACTCAATACTCATCACTTCTACTCTATCCTACTAAAAATTAGAAAGACAATCCAAAGCTCATTATAGGACCTTTGTTGAAACAAAAAAATCAGAAGCCCAGATAGGTCATATAGTCCTTAATCCACTCTCAACATCCCATCCTACTTTTGGAAATTAGAATCAAAATAAACAAACCTAGATTATTCCCTCGCCCACACTTCTAAGATATCAATAGTTTCTTGAACCTCATAGCTAGTTCAAATAAGCTTTCCTACAACATATCCTCTAGAAGAAGTGGGATATCAATCTAGGCTTTCCCACATTTTTAGTTCCAAGAATAGTGTCACCCCAAAACAAAAATCAAACCTCAAGGTCTTGAGCTTCATAACAACAATATCAAAAAATCAACACTTTCACCATATGACCATTTCATAGCCAGTTGTTTCAACTCAACAACCAAACCTTCTAGCACCAATCCTACAACCAAGTCTCAAACACATTCAAGGTGAGGGTGTTGCCACAATAATGGGTCATTTTTTCTAGGACATCCTATTTTTTTCTTAAAATCATATATTTTTCGAAAATATAATGATTTAAGACTTTAGAGGTTCCATTTAAATAATCTTAATGAAAGAGGGTTTGATCAAATCCCCTTGGATAGAACCTTGTTAGTTTTAAACCATACCCATAATGGAGTCTCCTTTACACCCATCAAAATGATGATAAAAAAAAACTTTTGATTTACCTTTTGGATGATCAAATGAATTCATTTAAAATTTATGTTTTGTAAGTATTTAGCCCTTACTATAAGCTTCCCAAATAGTATAATTTTAAATATATTTAATTTAATTATTATATTTATTTTTTATTTCTTGTGAATGTATGTTTTTCAATGAACATCAAGTTCTTTGTTTCACACATACGAAAAAATAGGAAAATAGAGAAAAATATTTCTAAAAAATACATGTGCACTAGGTATTGATGTCCTTATTCCAAAAAAAAAAGAATACATTAATTTAAATACATATAAAAAAATTATGTGGGCCGAACCACACCTCTGTCTAAATTATAATTAATCTGACTTGGACAATTAATTAAAAGGAATATATGTAACAAAAAATAATGAAAAAATATCCATGCACTAGATATTGGTGTGACAAATATGTGTTTTAAAAATTAAAATTTTGTCATTTCTATAAAAAATGTTATGTAGTCTGATTTTTTATTTATTTTTTAAATATAATTAGAATCTACACACAAAATCTCACAAATCACTAGCTTGATTCATCTTTAAATTCTTAATGGATTTTCTACTATAGGTGTAAGAAAGTGAAGATCTGGTGAAAATGTTTATTTCAATGTCATGTTTGGCCAGAAAGTGTAACCCAATGTTGTGGGATCACCCATGAACAAATATATAGCATTAGCAGTTTAAGGGCCTTCATATTTGAGAAGAACAAAACACTAAACCATTGGAGAAACATAACAAACATCTTAGATAAACAGGAAGAGAAAAGAAATGTTGATGAGTGATCCACTTTGATGAAGATTCAATCAAGCTCCGTGACGAAAAATCTACATAACCTAGTGAAGATCTTGATGAAATGGATGAAACTAGATGGTTCTAGAGGATGAAGTTGAGTATAGTAATTTTACTCAAGTTTTGGATGGTGAATGAGAGGAAGAGTCTCTCATTTATAGCTTTCCAAATTGGAAGAATGAGTGAAATTAAGCAATGTGGGATCATTCAACATCCAATGGCCAAGTTCCATGTGTCAAGATGTAAATGGTTGAAGGTTGTGCACATTTTGATCAAAGTTCCAATAAATGATATTAGGTGGAATTTCAAAATAGTGAAATTACTTGTAGGAGAGGGAAGAAAATGGAGTTATGGCCACTTGGCTCAAGGAAAAAGGACTTGTAAGGTGAAATAAATATCTTGTTGGAAGGACCAAGCCCACTTGAATTTGAATTCAAATTTGAGGGAATATTCCTCTTTTATCTCATGTGAGGGAAAATAGGAGATTTAATAAATCAAAGTAATTGATTTATTGTGCAAGTTGCATTCTCTAGGGAATGTGACATAGATTAAGATTAAATTAATCAAAGTTTAATTAATTTAATGAGGAATTTAGGAGATGTGACAATTTAGACTTAAATTTATGAATTGATTTAAATGAAATTGAGAGGAAGGGTTTAATTAAATAAATGTATTGATTTATTTAACTAAAGGGGATAATGTTAGATTAAATCAAATAAGGTTTAATTTATTCAATTTTATAAGAGGACTTGAGAGTTTTAATTTAAATAAAATGAATTATTTAAATGAACAGAGATAGAGGAATAATTAAATTAAATTGATTAATCTAATCAACAAGGGAGAAAGACCTAATTAAATAAATAATGATTTATCTAATTAAGAGATGAAAAGTGATGTTAAGCTGAGAGTATGATTCAAGAAGAAATGATGTTAGTAATCAGGATCAAGTGCATTGGTCAATTTTTCATGTATACTTTTTTCCCCTCTTTGAAGCAATGGACTCATTGTATTGGTTCAAAGAATAAACTGCTGTGATCAAAGTTCAATTTTTTTTAATTTTCTGAATGCCCCATTGTTGCCCTAGTTAGAAGGATTATGCTGGTATATTTCCCCCTCAAGAGATTGGGTGAAAATGCTAATTTAATGATCGGTATCACGATAAAATGCAAGAGGAATGGTTCTATTGATCAGAGGACGAAAGATAATTCTTTGATGTAGACAATTCTGATGATGTATAGATAGTCATCAACCATGGGTAGCCTCATCTATATATTGAGATCTCACACCTACTTTAGATAGAAATGTTAGTAAATATACAAGAATAAGATGGATGGAAGGAGGATCCAACAAGCCTATGTTATGATGATGATGATTTTCTTACTAGGAGTTGAGATTTTCAAATTTTGAATTACTTTATGTTTGATAAAACTCATAGGTACGATGCATCATGGTATAAATAACCAAGATGGCATTGTACCTAGTGGGATAGACTTTGACTCAACAAACAGATAGGAGTGTTCCTATTCACACTTGACATATGGAAACCTTGCTAAGACGGACCTAACAAAGCAAGTATTCGCCAGGTTATTTTACAAGAGTATCCAACAAGCACAATAGACAAAAATATAATGATCGTTGCCCCATTCCTTTCTCTCTAAACCTATTTTTTTAGGCATCATTGAGAGGTCCTTGGAATGAGCACAAAATAAAATAAGTCAAAAAGACCAAATAAACTAAACAAACAAGATAATGTTCTTCGTACCGCTAGTCAAGGCTAAACTAAGGTGGGATACCTGATGCTGATGTCAAGTGTAGGAAGAATGCATCCTAGGACATGTTGTGATCAAGGTTTTCATGAGATTGATTAGATGATAATGTTTTGATACTCTGAATTGGTCAACTTGCTTGCTTACTGACCTAGACTTGAGACTTTGATGATTGAGCATTTAATTTTGAACCTAATAGACTTTCTTTTGATTGCCTCACCATAGGATGAAGGTGATGACTGATTTATTAGGAATGCTACAATTGTGGGTGAAAGCGAGATGAGAGAGGTGCGGCATTTTGGGTTTTTAAAAATGTTTTGAGGCTGTTTTGATTTTTGGATTTTTCAATGTTTTTGGATTTTTAAGACTTTATGACCAAGAGACTAACCTAAAGAATTAACCTAGGGGTCTTGGGAGCTCATCAAGAGATATTCCTTTCCTATGTTATACATGGAGAGACCATGTAGTTTGAATGATGGTAGACTCAACTCAATGATGAGAGAAAGGGGAAAACAGATTGGGAAATTGTGATAAACTCCTAAAGGATTGATCTAGGGTGTGAAATAGATGGGAAAACGGATTGCCATTGCGATGGATGCCTAAAGAACTGACCTAAAGTGTTGATGGAGCCTCACATTTTTTTTGTTGAGTTCCATTATTATCTTTCCTCTATATTGGTCTGTCATACTATTCAGAAGAAAACTAAGGTTGGGGGTTTTATTTTTTCCTTCACAAAATCCTAATGTTTTATCTAATATCTTGGGATGGATCTCTTCCGCCATTACCTTTTTGAAGGAGGTTTTAAAATGACTTATGACCCATTGAATCATATAGGTCAGGCCCCTTTTAATAAATAGTGCTAAATATTTTTCCTAAACTTTATTATTTCCTAAGTCTTGGTTGGCCCGTGCCCCATTTTTAAGAACAACATTGAGCCATCGTTTGTTGTTGACCTATGCGATATCCCCTTGTCCCTTTAATAATTGTCTTATATTTTGTAGGGAATGTTTTTTAATGACCATTGATCATCCAATAGTTGATCCTGACCGTTCCCTACAATCTCATGATGGCCTCACCGCTAGTTTTCAACTAATTGCGAAATCACGGGTGGGGACCATGTGTCTTCGCTGCTGACACCGAAAATGATTAATAAAGTGCTCTAATTTTTTGTTTGGTTTTAATACATTATATAGTGGGTTACTAAAACAACTATGAGATGCACGTGCTCAAGATCGATGGTGATGTTATAATCTTGATGAAAATTTGCTTGATGGTTATGTTCAGTGCTGGTGATTGTTGTGAATGAACACGATTGCCAATTGTGGGAATCAATGGTTTCCGGCCATCACGTGATCCAAAATAGCAAGATGTTTAGGGGTATGTGCAAGATCATGATGGGCCAAAAAGTGGCGATATGCAAGCCATATGATGGCCCATGTGGCTGACGACTTTTTTTTTTACCCAAAGTTGATGAAACAAAAAGGGTTTTTAGAGGAGATTCTCAGCTTTCCACCAAATTAAATTATTTTTTACTTTGAATTTAATAAATAATTATTATTCATTTTCTATTAGAATTATGAATAAAGTCCTAATTGATAGGTTGATTGAAAAACATCTATAACTTTCAAATGATATCACATTATATGCTTCGCATACTATAGGATTGTAAAAAAAAATGAATTTCATGAATTTTTTACCAAGTTAAGGTGGTTAGACAGACGAGCTTTTATATTTTTTAAAAGTTGTAATAAAAAATTCATAATTAATTATTTACTTGGAAAGAAATTATTAAAAAAATGCATCACATCGGGACATGAGTCCTCGTCTTATATCTAAAATTTTATTAAAAAATATTATCATTTAATTGTGGTTAGGGTTGTCAGACAGACACGTACTTCTTATTTTTACTCTGAAATTTAAATACTATTCCATTGAAATATCAAATTTTCACCAAATAGATTTTTTTTCTTAAAATAAAGCTCTTGTAGTTTAGAAACTTCATTCAATTTGCTACATATTCTATTTTTACATTTTTTTGAAATAATATAGATAACTTATTCAAATTTTTATGTCAAGTTGTCTAGCTTTGATTTTCTCTCTTTCTATTGCCACTTAAGGTCTTGTTTTTTCCACGATGATCCTGCACATACCCTTAGTGATTACGATATCATGGGAAGGTCCCACATGTACTCCTTTGGTGCTGCATACTATAGTGGGCCCTTGATGCTGAGATCGAGATTATATCAGCCCTTTTGAAGGTGGTCATTCGATGATCTAATGAAGAAAAAATATCGATAGTTAGAATTTAAATTCACATCAAATGTGATTGGAGCCATTGGCATGCAATGCAAGTGTACTTTAATGTAAATTTTGACATTTATTGGCTCAATTCGATAGACATAAAGTATTTTTGTTCATTATATTTTACCACAAAGCATTCAAGAACCTTGGAGAAGTAGTTTTAGAGCCAAAGACAAAGTTTTCAAGCAATCACAACAAGAGTTTGGTTTTCTACAAGGAGCAAAATCCGTGAGTTGTTTTTTGTATTGCTTGGTTAATTTGATTGTGATTTCATGAAGTATTGTAGTGTGCTTATCAGAGGGGTTTGTTGATTATTGTCATAGGGTTATTGGTTTGTTTAAATTGAGGGAAATTGCAAGGTGTTGCTGTAATTTCATTTTCTGGGTAGCCCTAGTTTGTTCAGGGATCTGAATTATTTAAAGAAGCCCTAGTTCGTTTGAGATGGCACCACCAAACCAACATTCTAGCCATATTGATTATTCGTAGAGGAATTTATATGATGATTTTCTGGATCAACTCACATTATCAACAAATGACAGGAACATGGGTTTAGTTTTGATGAGTGGAAGAACCCTAGGCGAAGGACTAGTGTGCAAGAGTTATAATATTGCAAATGCAAGGGTTCCTATTACTAGTTTGGAAATGTTTAGGCTATTGTATGGATAGTGAAACTTACCTCACCCCTTTTCTAATGGCTGGAGATACAACATGGGGAAGCTTGCAGTGCAAAATGTGTTCCTAGATGTGGATCTACTAAGAG
The DNA here is from genome assembly GCA_007115665.2 of Sequoiadendron giganteum. Classification (NCBI taxonomy): domain Eukaryota; kingdom Viridiplantae; phylum Streptophyta; class Pinopsida; order Cupressales; family Cupressaceae; genus Sequoiadendron; species Sequoiadendron giganteum. Next base: position 590,802,726 of record CM021104.1, on the reverse strand, counting down.
CAGTGGCAACACGATATGACCCTGTTACAAGAGGAATAGGGGATAATGATGGTGGGATTATGCTGAGTATAAGCATGGATGAAATTCAACAGGTGTTTGATTTGATCAAATCTAGCTCATTTTTGGTTCCAATTGATGTCGAGGAGATGAAGCAGAAGTATGCAAGATCGAAGCCTATTTTCAAATTGAAGTTCCTTCCTCCTCATCTAGTTAGGCCAGGCAGTTCAATAATTTATATCAGCCCAAGTGACCAAGAGCCTTTTAGGTTGAGTTGGTTTGCTAATCAATTTTTGACTACAATTTATTCCCTATGCCAAATTTTGGGATTCAGCCCTAATACTATAATGCCAATTGCATATATATTCATGGGGGCCCAAATTCAGCATCCCAATTTCTCTGTGGTGTATGAATTTGCATCTTTTCTGGTAGAAAAGATCCATGAGGGATTGTAGAAGTTGCAGGTGGGGGATACTGACACTCCTTTGTTTTGGTATTCCCTATTAATGCACATGTTCCTGTATAATAATTTTGACTTCTTCTCAGAGAAGATTGAGTTGAGGCGAGATGTAAATGGAGAAAGATTACCTGTACAGGTTTGGAGTGATGACTTATCTTATAATAGGGGAGGTGCCACTTTTGTGCAATTTGACAATTTATTTGCCTCCAGACTTAGGGCTCGGTTTGTAGTGAATGTGCCTATAGCCCTTGAAGACCTACATGACTTCCTCAGACCAAAGGTGAGGAAGCCTGATTTGAAAATATGCCACAATTGGGGTGACATCATCTTGTACCTCGTAAGTACTTTTCTAAGAGTATATGTTTTCCAGGGAACCCCACATATTATCCATTTACTTTACAATCAAGAATTCTATTTTCCAAGGTCATGTGGCAAATAGGTTGTATTCAAGAGGACAACCTTGCAAGGAGGGGAAAAGGAACTTTGTTCTTTGACTACACTGTTGTTTCGGATTTTGTTTTTTCCAAGGGAGGATGGGTTCACTTTAGAAGATACTTTGATGACTTCCATTTGAGAAGTGGTCCTAGGAGGAAGCATGACCCTGAGGGATTATTTGCCTTGTTTAGGCAACAAATTAAAGGTGGCAAGTTTGTACATGAATTCAATTTTCCTAAAGACCTAATTAGAAATGAATTTGATCTAAATAGGTAGGTATTGAATAAGGAAAAATGAATTGCATATGAGAATTTGTTGGCCATGGTGGATAAAATGGATCCAAAATATGTTCCACTAATGGAGTTCACTCCATTCCACAAGAGAATTGACTTCTTGATGGATAATTTCAAAGAGATCATGGGCACCTTGATGACCAAGAGGGTCAATTTGGAATTAGATTATGGAATACAAAGACCAAAAGTGAGGCCTGAAGAAATAAGGCCAACTTAGCATCCATCAATAAATTGGCCTCTTTACAAGAGAAAGAGAAATGATAGTATCGATGAGGAGGAGGGGGGTAAGAAAGGAAAACAAATAATTAAGACATCATCACAGCTAGGTCCAAAGATCGGAGCACCTAGAGGGATAAAAATTATTGATTTTGATTCACCACTGAGGAGTGGTTCTACATTACTACCATCATAGCCAATCCCTAAGAGGCAGAGAGTTGAGGAAGCACAAGAGACTCTGATGGATGAGATAATTGTTATAGATCAAGACATGCAGGTTGGTATCCCTTCCCCTCCTAGATCAACACAGTTGGTGTTATCTGATATGGATGTAAAGGGACAATGTGTACAAGATGCCAGAATGGAGGCCTGCAAGGCATTCTTGGATGATGATGCATTTGTGAAGACTCTTGTATTCTTGCAACTAGTGTGGAGGATGAAGCTAGAAGAATACCAAGACAAATGCAAGAGGAGGAGAGAATGAAGGCCTGATAGTTTTGAGGAGGAGAATGATGATGAGGTGAAGGCCAAACTAATGGAATAATTCAAAAGCATCACTCCTGAGGAAGGAAGGAGACTTGTGACTCAGGCCGGTGTCCTAATTTTTCCTGAATGGGACATCGTTGATGCAGTAGCATTCAATGCTATTTTACAGTCCAAGCATCCCATACAGAATAGTGAGGAAGAGGTTAAGGCAGCTCTGGAAGATTCTATCTTTAGTGAGGGGTGATCTCACAATACTAGTTTACAATTTTTGGGCAAACTAGACATTGAACTATTTTTTTTAACTAAATCTTCACTTTCGGGCTCCTATAGCGGCTAAATAGTGAGGAATTTGAAGATGATGAAAAATAGTGATTTGCGATGTTTTGTCTATAGATTCTAAACACATTTTTTATTTTTTTTTGGAATTAGATTGCACTTATTTTTCCATCTCCTTCAAAAACTATTTTAAAAAAAAAAAACATTTTTAAGGAGTGACACTCACCGTATACAACATAACTAATTTTGTATGAAGGATAAAACCCTATTTTTTTTAATTTAGATTCATAACTATGATATCTAGCCCATTCATTGAGTTTCATAGTTTTTCCTTAATCAAGTTTCAAAGTCAAACCAATTAAAATTTAGACATAGGTGGACCGTATAGAACATAACTTTTTCTATATATATCAAAATTCAATTTTTACTTTTTTAATGGATCAAGGACATCAATACCCAGCCTGAACATATTTTTTAAAATTTTATTTTCATAATATTCTATTTTTCCACATGTGCATAACAGACAACTTGATTTTCTATGAAAAACCTATGTTTAATAAAACTAAAAAAAAAATACATAATAAAACCAAAACATATTAAAATTATATTCATTGGATAGCTTGTTCCAAGGACGACGATAATAATTTGAAATAAAAATTTTAAGCAAATTCATTTGATCCCCCAAAAGGTAAATCAAAAGTGATTTGTTATCAGCATTTTGATAGGTGTAAAGGAAACTCTATTTTAGGTATGGTTTAAAACTAGTGGGGTTCTATCCAAGAAGGTTTGATTTAAGGTGGTTTGATCAAATCCTCTTCAATTGGAATCCTTAAAATATAAATTTTTAAGGTTTAAATCATTATATTTTCTAAAAATATATAATTTTTGTGAAAATCAAAATCTCTTAGAAATTGTAAACCAGCTTTGTGGGATCACTCTAAGGAATATGAAACTCTGGAAATTTGGGCATTGGCACCCTAGGGAAGAAAGCCAAATGTAACTAATATTAGCCCAAACCTAAGGGGGGGGTTAATAATCAAGAGAGCTTATGAAACTACAACTACATAAGCTACAAGCCTGACTATAAATCCGGCCAAATTGGCCTAGAAGATAGCTGAAAGGGAAGAGGTTGAACATAAGAGTTTGATGGAGAAATACAACATCATAATTGGAGAATATAGTAGGATGTAGAAAAGGAATGTTGAGCTACAATATAAAGTAGATAGGTTGAAATATAGGGAGGTAGGAGAATCTTCCAGTTCTCCTCGTATCATGGTATTACCTTCTACTTCAGAATCAATACCCCTCACTTCTCCAATTATTTCTACTCCAGGATCCCCCATCGAGACACCTGCATTCAATTAGGACCTGTTGAAGAAGAAGTTTAATACTCTGTCGATGCCACTAACAAGAAGATGTTAAATAATATCATAGAGTTATAGGTTGATTTAAAGGCAAGTTAGGATGGAGCAATTACCAAACAAAATGAGGTTGTTAATAAAGTTTTGAGGAACCTGAATGAGAAGGTTGATGGTAGATTACCATCAGTACATTCTTTATATTATTTATTCTTTGATGAAATAAGAAATATTAATAGGGATTGGGAAATAGTTTTTCCTTTGGCTGAGAAGTGGATCCCTAGGGCCAATGATCTGGATATTATGTATAAGGCCTCTAGATTTGATGCATATAACAGGCCCCAATCATTGAGGCCTACTCATTTTTTTGTGAAATTACTGAAGGGTTTCCAGGCCCTACCTAATGATTTGAGTAGGAGAATTAAGGAGCTGGTAAAGAGTTTTGATGATTGGAGTGATACATTTTTTCCAGATATAATTGATGCACAAGGAAATTTTAAATCACTGCATTAGTGGTAGGATAGAGCAGATGAAGTCACCAATGCACAAATCAAATTGATTTGTGATGATTCAGACTATGATTTGTTGGTGAGTAGCATGGATAAGATAATTAACACCAACAAATTTTTAGAGTCTTTTGAAAGAGAGGCCAATCAAGTAGCAGTGAAGTACACACCTTACAATACTAAGGTGAATGAGGTGGTGAATTTTGATTGGCCAACAGATGAAGAGTATCAAAAATGGGTGGAAAAATATTTAACCGAAGAGGAGTAAGACAATGTCTACTATCGGCAGTTAATAGCTCAACGATAATGGTTATAATAGATTGTGGTTTTGTCTCCATGGTGGTTTTTGGAGCAGGTTTTTAGGTTTGGCCAATGCAACGACTATTCTCTAATGAGTAGGATTAACAAGAAGATGGTCCAAGGAGTTAGTTGTTGTAATCATGTTTGTGAAGTGACTTATTGCGGGCCGATTGACCAGTGACATCTGTATTTTCTAGCCTAATGCTTGTTTTCTTCTTCATTCTCTATAAGAAGGATTTCAAGGCCAGAAATAAGGGTTAGCAAGTTAGATATTTTCAGGTTGAGTCTAGGCATAGTTGCAAAGAAAGTTGTAAAGCCTATTCATTCAGTGTAAATGCAATTTAGGTTTTTTTGTCATTCTATAGTAGGGTTTTGAATTTATGAAGGTTTTATGTTTCATGATAGTACTAGAATTTGAATTAGAATTATTCATTTTGAGCTCATGTCTCTCCTTTGTATAAGCATATCATACTCTTGAATAATATAATCAAGGGTTATTGCGCTCATCTCATTGTTGTGGTGTGTATGATTTTCATTTTTGCTTTAATTCAAATAATTAATTAAAATGCTTAAATGGAGTTATAGGTGGATATGTTTATGAAGGGATTTGGTAAGAATTATTGGGTTAGGATATAAATTGATGGTATTGTAAGGAAATATTTTTAGAGATCTTATATGTTATGTGTTTGAATCTATCATAAATCTTTAAATACTTGTAAATTTGACTCCCAAATGGTATATGGCACTGGTCTAAATCGTATTTGTTTATGAGGTTATGTATTTTCTTGTGTTTGCTTAGAGCTTGCTACAAATTGAAAAATCAATGACTATCTTAAGTTGTGAATTATTGTTGTAATCATTTCATGCTCCAAGTAGTTGATACTATTGATAAAAATCCAATTCAATTCAATATTATCCTATTCCATTGAGCTATTAAATGAGATTAATTGCTATTGTTAATGATTGTTTGTAACTTCGGTGCAGATATTATAAACACATTAAGGGGACCACCCTCCCGGGTCTTGCAGAGCTTGAAGTGTAGGAGATTTATTGTTAAAATCCTTGTCAGTTGGTCTAGGTCCTTCGAGCAGCCATTGATTAGAATTGGCAATTCAATAGGTAGAATAGAAGATCAACCAAGTTAAAGTAAAAACAACCAACAAAATGGAGACTCTACTAGGGATTTAGTTTGAATATTTCTTGTCAGTGTGTCCGTTATCCATTTTCCATAGAGTTCTCATCGTATTTCTATGATTTGAAGGTCGAGCCCATGGTTTATGTGTTTTGTATTTCTATTTCTTCTGTCATTCCAAAAACTTTGTGTTATCCCGTGAAGTTTTCTTTGTACATTGTCATTGCAAGAAGTTCTAAAGGTTTTTTAAAACAATTCTAGCAAGTGTTTATGATCAGTTGGTATTTCCAAGATAATTGGGGGCGACTCTGAAGTCTCTGCACTAGTGTGCATTTTATTTGAAAAATTAATACCAATTAAAAGATCTTTGGACAAGCATGGAGAATGAAAAACTCTAGGTCATTTGTGAAGAATCACCCGGAACAAAAATTGGAAAGAGAACTTCCTAAGATGAAGAAGAAGGATTAGATAAAGAAGAAGCTAGAATCCAGTAGTGTTGCTCCTGCATCATAGAATCCTATACACCAAGGTACAAGTAAGCCTCTACATCCTATCCTTGAGAGTTTTGAACAAGTGTCTAGATATTCAAAGTGAGATAGATGTGGATTTTTTGATGCATTATTTAATACACCTATTCAGGAGGATGTAGCATGTCATAATACAGGGCCTGTTAATGTCCAATATATTGAAAGAAGAAGAAATAGGAGTATAAGTCAAAGCCATCAAAAAGAATGCACCAGTGATGTGCCTTATCCTCTTATTGAAGATGATGGAACTCCTTTATTATCTAGGCATGAAGAAGTAAACCTGATAGACCTAAGTGAGACATCAAGTTGTGATATAACTTTGCCTATCCCTGACAATTTCTTTGGAGATATTGATTCTTTAGGATGAGAGATCTAAAGGAAGACTAAGTTTATGATAAAAAATGACAAGGAGAAGGAAACATAACTGATGCATGTTGTAATTGAAAGGGATAGATTAGTTAGACAATTGACAACAATGAAACTCCTGAACCAGAAGAGGAAGGTCCTATTATATAGGAAATTTTTGATAAGGGGGTAAAGCTAGTGTCTAAAGTGAGTCCTGTAGGTCAGGCTAAGGTTCAACCAAATCCTACAGACCCAAAACCCTTGAACCCTGTTAATCCCCAATCAAGTAATCTAGATCATAAACGTGTTTTGGACAAGGGAAAAAAAAAGGCTAAAGGAATCAAGATAAATGAGAGCATGTTTTCGCACCATCCTAAACAAGATCCCCTTCCAGATATGTCATCACAACTAAAGACTGCCTTGGAAAAGGTTAGGAGGGAGGGGGAAGCTCTAGTAGAAGAACTAGAGAAGACTGAAATTGAGGCTGCAGATGCAGAAAAGAGAAGGAAAATAATTTTCCTAAGAATGCCAAGTGTGGAGGAGGTTGCAAAAGCTACAACTTCGTCAAGTCACCAAGATGTTTTAAAAAATGATCCTAAAACTAGTCTAAAGAATACCATAAACAATTCGGGCCCAAAGATTCAGGCAACCAAGTTTACAAATCTACATCAAGATGGTCCTAAGACTCAAAATACATAGTCTGGTGATGAATCTCAAAAGACTGGTGGACTATTTCAAAGGAGACCTATAAAATTAGAAAGGTATAGGAAATTGTTCTTCAATGGTATTCCAGCAAAGGAACATTTGAAAATATTCATGGATATGCTGAATGACTATGAAGTAGAACATGAAGATTTAGTAATGAAGTTGTTTGTCCAATCTTTGATAGAAGATGCAAGGGATTGGTATAGGGGTCTACCGAATGCTAGTATTGGTTCATCGAAAGAGTTTGAAAAGTTCTTCAAAGAACAATATGGTGATAAGACCAATTCTAGTTTCATGTTGAATGAATTCAACAACATAAAAAAGTCACTGAATGAGCCTATGAAAAAATTTAACCTTAGATTTCAAAAGGCAATGTATAATTTGTTTTAGGTTCTGAGGCTTGATGAAAATATTTGTTTAACCACTTATTTAAATGATTTTGATGCTAAAATGGAATATATCCTTAGAGATAAGGACCCTCAAGCATGAGGTATGCTTTCAGAGTAGCCACTAATATTGAAAGCAATAGGAAAGCTTCTGGAAAATATGGTAGGAGGGAGGAACCTACTCTTTTGAAAAATCCTATGGATAAAACTGATAAAGTCTCTATTGCAAGCCCTAAGAATGATGAGAAGTGGGATAAGGTCCTCAACACTTTGAAGGACATAAAATATTTTGTTGCTAAGAAAGAGAAGGGTCTTGTAAATGGTAAGCAATAGTATAATAAAAATGACAAACCTCTTAGACTACAAAATTATCCTTACAATACAAATTGGAAGGATGGAAAACCAATACTACCATCCCAGAAGCCTAAAAATGATCAGCAGACACCAGATCATTTGCAAAAAAATTATATAAATTTGGTACAAGATAGACCATGGTGTGAGGTGTGTGAACATCCACATGATCAGAATTATTGTGGCATTGCCCAAGTGCTTGTTGCTGAAGGAAAAGAAGAAGATACTCATGAGAAGAATCCTAATTTTGAGCATAATGATGTAAATGTTTGTATGGCCTGGTCATATATTGATGAAGCTGAATGCTTTTCTGATGAGGAAATTCAAGAAGCTGATGTGAATAATCAATGATAGAGAAGTGAAATGTATCATCAATAGGTATTTTCTGATGAGGAATGTGAGTTTGACCACCATGCCTGCAATATGGAGTAGGCTAAATATTTAGTATCTCTAATGAGACCATCAAAAGATTAGATTTCCCAGTTGACAGAAGAGATGGATGCTCAGATGAGAAGTACATTGTAGCTAAGAAATAGGACAGTGGGTGGCGAGCAGGGTAAGCCTGCTAGCCTTTTTATTAAGGAACAAAAAGATAAAAATAAGGGTGTTAAAGTAGATAGCAAGAATGATGCTGTCAAAATCAAGGAGGTCGAGAATGACAAGATATGGGTGAAAAAGACTAAAATCCCAAAGATCTATGAATATGTTACTGCTTTATTGGTAAAAACTAAAGTGATTACCAAGTCTGCTAAATCTTCTCTAGAAGAGAAGCAAAAGAAACTTTAAGGAAATCAGCAACTCGAGAAAAAAGAAACTAATGAAGGTATGATTCCTAACCTGCCTAAATACACACCATTAGACATGTTTCAAGTACTATCCCAGGTTAAATTTATTGTACCTTTGATGGAAATGATGAGAATGGTTGAGCATAAAGAAAAAAAAATAGCCTTGATTACATGAGTTTCTAGTAGTAAAATTGAACAAGGAAATTGTAAAGAAGCAAAGGAAAAGGAAGTAATAGAAGAGAAAGAAGTGGAGGGAATTGTAACACAAATTCCCCCTATGTATCTAGGGAATTCTATCAATATGTGCCTTGAGAATATAACCCCCTTTTTTTTTGAGTGTTGATATAAATGAGAAGACTCTAAGAAATTGTATGATAGACTCAAGGGCATCAAATAATGTTATGCCAGTCAAGATCATGGAAGAAATTGGCTTAATAGTAGACACTAATCAAGGTAAATTCTATGCATTAGGTTCGAGAGAAGTGTCAGTTATTGGGACTATTAAAGAAAAATAAAAGGAAGGAATAAAGGAGAAGGAAGTGGAGGGAATTGTAACACAAATTCCTCTTGTGTATCTAGGGAATTCTATCAATATGTGCCTTGAGAATATAACCCGCTTTTTCCTAAGTGTTGATATAATTGGGAAGACTTTGAGAAATTGTCTGATAGATTCAAGAGCATCCAATAATTTTATGCAAGTCAAGATTATGGAAGCAATGGGCCTAATAGTAGACACTACTCAAGGTAAATGCTATGCATTAGATTTGAGATAAGTTCTAGTTATTGGGACTATTAAAGCATTGCTTTATAAATTAACCCAATGCCCTAATAAAGTTTTGGCCATGACTATTTTCGTTGTAGTCATCCCTCCTCATTTTGGGATGCTCTTGTCAAGGAAGTGGAGTGCATCAATGGGAGGTAACATGCAATGTGATTTTTCATTTGCTACTTTTTACATTGACAGAAAAGATGTCAAGATTGAAAGAGAGTCTAAGGTGCCTCATATGATTGAGCATGATCCGACTAAGAATTGGACATGTTTTACTAACTGTGGCATAAATGAGTTCATCACTCAAGAATCTCATAGTAATTGTGATAAACCTGTTGCACCAATTGATACAAAATTTGAGCATTTTTCAGAGTGTTATGATTTATGGACAATTTATTTTGATGGTGCAAGTTCAAAGGAAGGATCTGGTGCAGGTGTGTTGCTAAGGTCTCTAAGTGGAAAGACATTCAGGCTCTCTTTCACTTTTTATTTGAATGCACCAAAAATGTGGCCGAATATGAAGCCTTGTTATTGGGGTTGATATTGGCTCAAAAAAATGGGATCACGAAGCTCAAAGTGATTGGAGATTCCAAGCTTGTGATTTCCCAAGTCAGGTCTAGATATGTGTCAAAGAATAAAAGGTTGAAACAGTATAGAAATGTTGTTTGGGATGAATTGGAGAACTTTGATGCTTTTGGTATAAATTGGATGGAGAGAGGCCACAATAAGGTGGCAGATTTGCTAGCAAATATTGCATTGAAACCAGATAACATGACTTATGCTAGGATTTTAAAGGTTGAAGTGCAAACTAGACCATTTGTTCCTGATAATGTCAAAAATTGGCAAGTTTTTGATAGTCATGATGATATATTGAGATTTTTAAATTGTGTGGATCAGTATGAAAGTCAAGAAATTGACTTTAGAGCTTTTGTTGAAAAGATTGATGGTAAGGATACTGTGTTTGGGAATGAATTTATTTAGTTAAAGACTAATACAATCCCTAAAGGTTTAGATGTTCTTGAAAGAGTATTTGACAACCAGGATAGGACGAAGGCTAATTGTGTTGCTTCCCATCCTGATGACTTGGAGGAAATAAACCTTGGAATAGAAGCATCACCAAAAAAGGTGTATATTAGAAATGAATTATCACCAAAGGTGAGAAGGATATTAATTGATTTGTTAAGGAAATTTAGACATGTGTTTTCTTGGTCTTATGATGATCTCAAGGCTTATAGGGAGGATTTATTTCAACATAAAATTCCTTTGAGTCATGATGCTAAGCTATTTAGGAAAAAGCAAAGACCTATTAATTCAACCTTGGCCCCAAAAATGCAAGAAGAACTAATGAAGTTAAGAGATTCAGGGATCATCAAATCAATTAGACATTCATCTTGGGTATCAAATTTTGTGCTTGTCAGAATGAAAAATGGAGACATTAGGTTATGTGTGGATTTCAGAAATTTGAATGTGTCTTCATTGAAGGATAGCTATCCATTACCACATATGGAAGCCATGTTGCAAAGAGTGATAGGTTGTGAGTTAATTTCTATGATGGATGGGTTTTTTGGCTATAACCAAGTAATGGTTAAGGAGTCTGAATAGTTTAAGACAAATTTCAATACACCTTGGGGAACTTACACATATGTGAGAATGCCTTTTGGTCTAACAAATGTAGGGGATACTTTTGAGAGAGCCATGGATGTGGCATTCTTGGATTTCATTAAGTTGTTTTTGGTGATATATCAGGATGATCTAACAACATATTCCAACAAATAAGATGACCATTGTGAACATCTAGAGAAAGTATTCAGTAGGGCATTGGAATATGGTATTTCCTTAAATCCAAAGAAATGTGCTTTTGGAGTTAAGGAAGGAAATTTGTTGGGACATATTGTTTCTAAGGATGGGGTCAAAATAGATCTAGAAAGGGTAATTGCAATAGATAAGGTCCCACAACCCCGAAATGTTAAGGGAATACAATCTTTCTTTGGACAAATTAATTTCCTAAGGAGATTCATAACAAATTTTGCTGAGATAGTTTGACCTATTTCCAAAATTCTTAAGAAGGGGGCTATGGTTGAATTGGAAGAAGAGTCAGGAAATTTTTTCTAGGCCATTAAGAAAGCTATAAAGGAAGCTCCTATGTTAAGAACCCTCAATTTTTCAAAACCTTTATAGATCTTCTCATTTGTTTCATTCCACACAATTGGAGTTATGTTATTACAAAAGAATGCTAAGGGCTTTGAATAGCCTACGGCCTTTTTCAGCAAGTCCTTGCAGGCCGCAAAATTTAAATATGACATCAATGAAAAATAGGCATATGCACTAGTAAAAGTAGTAAAAGCTTTCAGGACATATCTGATGGGAGCTACTGTAATTGCCTATGTACCTAGTGTTGTTGTGAAAGACATTTTTACAGAACAAGAAGTGTCAGGAAGAAGATGTAGATGGATCAACAGGATCCAAGAATTCAACATTCAAATCCAGATTACCAAGTTGGTGAGAGGACAAGGACTAGCCAAGCTTATGGCCCAAAGTAATCTAGAAGCAAATCAGATAATTTTTTTTGAAGAAGAGAATAGATCACACATATGTGACATGGAACATTCTGATTGGTACAAGGGTATGATCCATTATTTACAAAATATGAAATGTCATGATAATCTAAGTGAAAATGAAAAGAGGACATTGAAGTTACATGCTATCAAATATTTTGTCATAACATGAAAGCTCTGGTGCAGAAATGGAGAAGGTATCATGCTAAAATGTGTAGAGCAAGATCAAGCACAAGATCTCTTGAATGAAATACATAGTCCATTTTGTGGAGGTAATTATATGGCCAAAACAACTGCACACAAATTAATGAGGGTTGGGTTTTGGTGGCCTACTATTTTTAAGGATGCACACCAATTAGTGAAGACATGTGATGCTTGTCAGCGTTTTTCTGGTAAGTTGAAATTCTCTGGTAACTTACCTTTAAAACCAGTTGTAGTGAAATCCCCATTCCAGCAATGGGATATTGATTTTGTAGGAGAGATAGCATGTAAATCAAGTGGTGGCCATTCATGGATATTGGTGGCCACTAATTATTTTACCAAGTGGGTGGAAGCAATTCCAACAAATAATCCAACTAGTAAGGTGGTAATTGATTTCTTAATGAGTAACATAGTGAGTAGATTCAGATGTCTAGAGAATATTGTGTCAGATAATGCCAGGTGTTTTAGGTTTGAAGAGGAAGTACATGATTTCTAGGCCATTAAGCAAGCTATAAAGGAAGCTCTTGTGTTAAGAACCCTCGATTTTTCTAAACCCTTATAGATTTTCTCATTTGTTTCATTCCACACAATTGCAACTGTGTTGTTACAAAATAATGGTGAAGGTTTTGAACAACCTATAGCCTTTTTCAGAAAATCCTTGAAGGCTGCAAAACTCAAATATTACATAAATGAAAAATAGGCACATGCACTAGTAAAAGCAGTAAAAGATTTCAAGACATATTTGATGGGACCTAATATAGTTTCCTATGTACCCAGTGTTGTTGTGAAGGACATTTTTACACAGTAGGAAGTGTCAGGAAGAAGATGTAGATGGATCAACAAGATCCAATAATTCAACATTGAAATCCAGATTACCAAGCTGGTTAGAGGACAAGGACTGGCCAAGCTTATGGCCCAAAGTAATTTGGAAGAAAATTGGGTAAATTTTCTTGAAGAAGAGAATAGATTACACATATGCGACATGGAGCATTCTGATTGGTACAATGTGTGATCTATTATTTACAAAGGATGAAATGTGTTAATAATTTAAATGAAAATGAAAAGGGGAAATTGAAGTTACATGCTATCAAATATGTTATCATAACAGGAAAGCTCTGATGGAGAAATGGAGAAGGTGTTATGTTGAAATGTGTGGACCAAGATCAAGCACAAGAACTCTTGAATTAAATGCATAGTGGAGTTTGTGGAGGGAATTATATGGCCAAACCAACTACACACAAACTAATGAGGGCTGGGTTTTGGTGGCCTACCATTTTTAAGGATGCACGCCAATTGGTGAAGACATGTGATGCTTGTCAACATTTCTCTGGTAACTTACCTCTAAAACTAGTTTCAATGCAAACTCCATTCCAACAATGGGGTATTGATTTTATAGGAGAGGTAGCATGTAAATCAAGTGGAGGCCATTCATGGATAGTGGTGGCCACTGATTACTTTACCAAGTGGTTGGAAGCAATTCCAACAAAGAAAGCAACTAGTAAGGTGGTAATTGATTTCTTAATGAGTAACATAGTGACTAGATTTGGATGTCTAGAGAGGATTGTGTCATACAATACAATGTGTTTCAGGTCTAAAGAATACATGGAGTTTTGTGAGAAGCATGACATCCAAGTCTCTTACTCATCACCTTACCACCCACAAGAAAATGGACAAGCAGAATCAAGCAATAAAATCTTGATGAAGATTATTAAGAGAATCCTAGATCAAAATAAGACGAAATGGGATTCTAAATTGAGATTACCAGTCTGGGCAGACAAGGTGATTATGAAGAAGGCAATAGGTTGTTCCCCATTTGACTTAGTTTATGGGATAAATACAACGTGTCCCCAGAATAACTTGATGGAGATGTATAAGTTTGTCTAGATGTATGATAATGAAATAGAAGATGAAATGCAGTTGAGAGTGGAAGCTCACATAGAATTGAATGAGCCCAGGAGGGAAGCTGAAATGAAAAATGCCAAATTGCAGTTACAAGTAAAAAATTTGTATGACAAAAAGACAAGTGCATGGAGTTTCCATGATGGAGTTATGGTCTTGATATGGAATGCCAGGTTGGAAGATAAAGGGAAACATGGTAAATTTGATGCAATTTTCTTAGTTCCATTCCTGGTGAATAGTAAGTGGGGGGAAGATTCATATTTCCTCCAACAAATGACAAGTGATATTCTTGAATTGCCAGTTCATCGACAATTCTTGAAGTTATACTTCAATTGAAGTATTTTTCCCATAAGCAGTAGCTTAGGGTTGTATATATGTTAGTTGTAGGTTTCCTTCTTGTTGGATTGTCTTGTCTGGAAAATCCTTTTTGGTTGTCTCTACAACTAGTTTTCTCTACCTAATATTTTGTTATTCTCGCCTCATTCTAGTGGAATGAACATCCCCAACTGGATTCATTGATGGAGCCTCAATTTTTTTTATTTGAGTTCCATTATTATCTTGCCTCTATACTGGTCTGTCATAATATCTAGAACAAACCTAAGGTTGGGGGTTTTATTTTTGTCATCATAAAATCCTAATGTTCTATCTAATACCTTGGGAAGGATCTATTCAACCATTAACTTTTTGAAGGATGTTTTAAAATGACTTATGACCCATAAAATTGTCTAGGTTGGGCCCCTTTTAATAAATAGTGCTAAATGTTTTTCCTAAACTTTATTATTTCCTAGGTCTAGGTTGGCTCGTGCCCCATTTTTAAGAACAACATTGAGCCATCGTTTGTCATTGGCCTAGGTAATGTCCCCTTGTTCCTTTAATAATTATTTTATATTTTGCAGGGAACATTTTTTAGCGACAGTCAATCATCCAACAGATGATCCTGACCATTCCTAGTGATCTCGTGATGGCCTCACCGCTGGGTTTCAACTGATTGTGAAATCACGAGCAGGTGCCACATGTCTTAGCTACCGACATCGAAAATGATTAATAAAGTGCTTTAATTTTGTGTTGGATTTTAATACATTATATAGTGTGTTACTAAAATAGTTGTGAGATACACATGCTCAAGATCGACGGTGGTGTTATAATCTTGATCAAAAGTTGCTCGACGGTTATGTTCAGTGATGGTCATTGTTGTGAATGAACACGATTGCTGATTGTGGGAATCAATGGTTTCTAGCCATCGCATGATCCAAAGATGCAGGATGTTTAGTGACTACGATATCACGGGCAGGTGCCACGTGTACTCCTTTGACGCTGCATACTATGGTGGGCCCTCGATGATGAGATGAAGATTACATCAACCCTTTTGAAGGTGATCATTCGATGATTTGATGAAGACAAAAGATCGACAGTTAGAATTTAAATTTGTATCAAATTCCATTAGAGTCATTGGCACGGAATGCAAGTGTGCTTTAATAATGGATGAGACATTTAATGGCTCAATTCGATCAACATAAAGTATTTTCCTTCATTCTATTTTATGACAAAGCATTCAAGCACCTTGGAGAAGTAGTTTTAAAGCCAGAGATAAAGTTTTCAAGCAATCACAATAGGAGTTTTGTTTTCTACAAGGTGTGAAATCTGTGAGTTGTTTTATGTATTGCTTGGTTAATTTGACTGTGATTTTGTGAAGGATTGTAGTGTTCTTGTCAGAGGGGTTTGTTGATTATTTTCGTAGGGTTACTAGTTTGTTTAAATTTAGTTAAATTGCAAGATCTTGTTGTAATTTCCTTTTCTCGGTAGCCCTAGTTTGTTCAAGGATTTGAATTATTTAAAGAAGCCCTACTTCGTTTGAGATGGCACCACCAAAGCAGCATTCTAGCCATATTGATTATTTGCTGAGGAATTTATATGATTATTTTCTGGATCAACTCCCGTTATCAACAAATGACAGGAAGAGGGATTTAGTTTTGATGAGTGGAAGAACCCTAGGTGAAGGACTAGTGTGCAAGAGTTATAATATTGTAGATGTTAGGGTTCCTATGACTGGTTTGGAAATGTTCAGGCTATGGTATGGACAACAAAACTTACCTCATCCCTTTTCTAATGGCTGGAGATACGACATCAAGATGCTTGGAGTGCCAAATGTGTTCCCAGATGTGGATCTACTCAGAGTGGTGGCAACACGATATGACCCTATTACAAGAGTAATAAGGGATAATGATGGTGGGATTCTACTGAGTATAAGAATGGATGAAATTCAATAGGTGTTTGATTTGAGTGAATCTAGCTTGTTTTTGGTTCCAATTGATATTGAGGAGATGAAGGAGGAGTATGCAAGATCGAAGCCATTTTCCAGATTGAAGTTTCTTCCTCCTCGCCTAGCTAGGATAGAAAGTTCAACAATTCATATCAGCCCAAGTGACCAAGAGCCTTTTAGGCTGAGTTGTTTTTCCAATCACTTTGTGGATAAATTTAATTCATTGTTCCATATTTTTGGATTCATCCCTAATATTTTAATGCCAATTTCATATATGTTCATGAGGGTCCAAATTCAACATCCCAATTTCTCTATGGTGTATGACTTTGCATCTTTTCTGGCAGGAAAGATCCATGAGGGATTGTTGAAATTGCGGGTGGGGGATACTGGCACTCCTTTCTTTTGGTATTCCCTATTAATGCACATGTTCCTATATAATAATTCTAACTCCTTCTCAGAGAAGATGGAGTTGAGGCAAGATGTAAATGGAGAAGCATTACTAGTACAGGTTTGGAGTGCTAACTTATCTTACAATAGGGGAGGTGCAAGTTTTGTGCAATTTGACAATTTCTTTGCCTCCAAACTAAGGGATCAGTTGGTAGTGAATGTGCCTAGAATATTTGAAGACCTACATGACTTCCTCAGACCATAGGGGAGGAAGCCTAGTTTGAAAATATACCACAATTGGGGTGACATCATCTTGTACCCCGTAAGTACTATTCTAAGAGTATATGGTTTCTAGGGAGCCCCACATATTCTCCCATTTAATGTACCATCAAGAATGGGGTTTTTTGAGGTCATGTGGAAAATAGGTTGTATTCATGAGGACAACCTCATAGGGGTGGGAAAATGAAATTTGTTCCTTGACTACACTGTTGTTTCTGATTTTTTTTTCCCAAGGGAGGGTGGATCCACTTTGGAAGATACTTTGATAACTTCCATTTGAGGATTGGTCCTAGGAGGTAGCATGACCATGAGGGATTCTTTGCCTTGTTTAGGCAACAAATTAAAGGTGGTAGGTTTTTACATGAATTCAATTTTCCTAAAGACCTAATCAGAAATGAATTTGATTTGAATAGGTAGGAATTGAATAAGGAAAAGTGGATTGTAAATGAGAAGTTGTTGGACATGGTGGATAAAATGGGTCCAAAATATGATCCACTAATGGAGTTCACTGCATTCCACAAGATAATTGACTTCTTGATGGATAATTTCAAAGAGATCATGGGCACCTTGATGACCAAGAGGGTCAATTGGGAATTAGATTTTGGAATACAAAGACCAAAAGTGAGGCCTGAAGAAACAAGGCCAACTTATCAACCCTGAGTAAATTGGCCTCTTTACAAGAGAAAGAGAAATGATAGTATTGATGAGGAGAAGGGGGATAAGAAAGGAAAAATAATAATTAAGACATCATCACAGCTAGGTCCAAATATCAGAGCACCTGGAGGGATAAAAAATACTGATTTGGATTTACCACTAAGGAGTGGTCCTACATTACTACCATCAGAGCCAATCCATAAGAGGTAGAGAGTTGAGGAAGCACAAGAGACTCTGATGGATGAGATAATTGTTATAGATCAAGACATCCAGATTGGTATCCCTTCCCCTCCTAGATCAACACAGTTTGTGTTATCTAATATGGATGTAAAGGGACAATGTGTAAAAGATGCCAGAATGGAGGCCTGCAAGGCATTCTTGGATGATGATGCATTTTTGAAGACTCATGTATTATTACAACTGGTGTGGAGGATGAAGCTAGAAGAATACTAATACAAATGCAAGAGGAGGAGAGAATCAAGGCCTGATAGGTTTTAGCAGGAGAATGGTGATGAGGTGAAGGGCAAACTAATGGAATAATTCAAAAGCATCACTCCTGAGGAAGGATGGAGACTTGTGACTCAGGCTAGTGTCCTAATTTTTCCTGAATGGGACATTGTTGATGCAGTAGAATTCAATTCTATTTTATAGTCCAAGCATCGCATATGGAATAGAGAGGAAGAGGTTAAGAAAGCTCTACACAACTCTATCTTTAGTGAGGAATATGAAACTCTGGCAATTTGGGAATTGGAACCCTAGGGAAGAAAGCCAAATGTAATTGATATTAGCCCAAACCTAAGGGGGTGGTTAATAATCAAGAGAGCTTATGAAACTTCAACTACAAAAGCTACAAGCCTGACTGTAAATGTGGCCAAATTGTCCCAGAAGACACCTAAAAGGGAAGAGGTTGAAAAGAAGAGTTTGATAGGGAAATGCAACATCATAATTGGGAAATATAGTAGGATGCATCAAAGGAATGTTGAGCTATAATTTGAAGTAGATAGGTTGAAATATAGGCAGGTGGGAGAATCTTCCATTCCTCCTGGTATCATCGCATTACCTTCTACTTCAGAATCAGTACCCCTCACTTCTCCAATTATTTCTACTCGAGGATCCCCCATCCAGACACCTGCTCTCATCCCTACATTAGGACCCATTGAAAAATAAGTTGAATACTCTATGGATGCCACTAAGAAGCAGATGTTAAATAAGATCATAGAGTTCTGGGATGCTTCAAAGGAAAGTGAGGATGGATCAATTTCCAAACAGAATGAGGTTGTCGATAAATTTTTGAGGCATCTGAATGAGAAGGTTGATGGTAGATTACCATCACTACATTCTTTATATTCTTTATTCTTGGATGAAATAAAAAATATTAGTAGGGATCGGGAAATAGTTTTTCCTTTGGCTGAGAAGTGGATCCCTAGGGCCAATGATCTGGATATTATGTATAAGGCCTCTAGATTTGATGCAGATAACATGCCCCAATCATTGAGGCCTACTCATTTTTTTTTAAATCACTGAAGGGTTTCCAGGCCCTACCCTATGATTTGAGTAGGAGAATTAAGGAGTTGGTAAAGAGTTTTGATGATTGGAGTGATATATTTTTTCTAGATATAATTGATGCACAAGGAAATGTTAAATCACTCTAGCAGTGGTAGGATAGAGCGGATGAAGTAATCAATGCACAAATCAAATTGATTTGTTGGTGAGTAGTATGGATAAGATAATTAATACTTAGGTGAATGAGGTGGTGAATTTTGATTGGCCAATAGATGAAGAGTATCTGAGATGGGTGGACAAATATTTAACTAAAGAGGAGTAAGACAATGTCTTCTATAGATAGTTAATAGCTCAACGATTATGGTTATAACAGATTGTGGTTTTATCTCCATGGCATTTTTTGGTGTAGCTTTTGAGGTTTGGCCAATGCAACAACTATTCTATAATGAGTAGGATTAATAAGAAGATGCTCCAAGGACTTGGTGGTTGTAATCATTTTTGTGAAATGTCTTATTGTGGTCCAATTGACCGATGACATGTGTATTTTGTGGCCCGATGCTTGTTTTCTCCTTCATTCTCTATAAGAAGGATTTCAAGGCCAAAAATAAGGGTTAGAAAGTTAGATATTTTTAGGTAAGTCTAGGCATAGTTGTAGAGCAATTTGTAAAGCTCGTTGATTAAGTGTAAATGCAATTTAGGTTATTGTGTCATTCTGTAGTAGGGTTTTGAATCTATGAAGGTTTGATGTTTCATGACAATACTAGCAGTTGAATTAGAATGATTCATTTCAATCTCATGTCTCTCCTTTGTATAAGTATATCATAATATTGAATAATATAATCAAGGGTTATTGCATTCATCTCATTGTTGTGGTGTGTATGATTTTCCTTTTGGCTTTAATTCAAAGAATTAATAAAAATTCTTGAAAGGAGTTATAGGTGGATATGTTTATGAAGGGATTTTGTAATAATTATTGGGTTAGGATATAAATTTATGGTATTGTAAGGAAATATTGTCATAGATCTTATATTCTATGTGTTTGAATCTATCACGGATCTTTAAATGCTTGTGAATTTGACTCCCCAATGGTATATGGCACTGGTCTAAATCATATTTTTTTGTGAAGTTCTATATTTGCTTGTCTTTTCTTAGAGCTTGCTAAATTTTTTAAAATCAATGACTATCTTAAGTTGTGAATTATTTTTGTAATCATCTCATGATCCAAGTAGTTGATACTATTGATGAATAGCCAATTGAACTTGGTATTATCCTATTTTGTTGAGTTATTAAATGAGATTATCTGTTATTGTTAATGATTGTTTGTAAGTTCAGTGCAGAGATTATAAACACATTAAGGGGACCACCCTCCCGGTTCTTGCAGAGCTTGAACTGTAGGAGGTTTATTGTTAAAATCCTCGTCAATTGGTCCAGGTCCTTCGAGCTGCCCTTGGTTAGAATTGGAAATTATAGAGGTAGAATAGAAGATCAACTTGGTTACAGTAAAAACAACCAACAAGTGTCTCAGGGGATGATCACAGATCAACCTTTCCTACATTCAAGCTCAAAGACAATGTAGGTCGGCAAGATGATGCCACCCTTTTTTTTTTTTTGAATGTTTTGAATTTTGATATGATTTGGATGTTTTTTGGATTTTGATGGATTTGATGATTTGGTTATGGATATGTGATGGTATTAGTGCTCTGTTTTGGGATTTTTTTGGAAACCAAGCCAAGGTTGATTGATCAGATCAATGGATTGATGATGATAACATTGTTTAGGGTACACAACAATCAAGGAAAACTTTAGTGGTGAATATTCACCAATTGGCTAGTAATAGAAATCAAGAGCTCCAAAAATAGCTAATAGCATAAGCTGAAATGAAGACTGAATCGCCAGGTTTTTATGAAAAAATAATTTGTCTCAATTAATTCACCATGTAAACAATCCGTCATCAAAACTGATTCGCCAGTATTTTATATAGTTACTAAAAACATTAATTATATTCGAGAGTAATATTATATTCCTCTGATTAATTTTGGGGAAATATTGCCACTAATAATAAATTACTATTTAATTTGAGGAATATTTTCTTTTATCTATTGTCATAGATTAGTTTTTTAATCGAACGGTTGTAGGTTGATTCCGGGCCCTAATACACATGTGCCTTTTAAAAGGCTTATTGAGGCCCAAAATTTGTTTTGGGCCACATGATTAAATCTAATCGGTGTGGCCCAAAACAAATTTCGGGCCTCAACAAGCCTTTAAAAAGGCACATGTGTATTAGGGTGCAAAATGAACTTGTAGCTGTCCTTCTTTCTATCAGTGGGATGCCAGATATGTTTCCTTGATGCCCATAGTTCCCCCGATGCACCATAGGATTGTGATGGGTGTTCCATCAATGAAGCATTGTTAGGAAGATGGTATTGAATTTTGTTAGGAATGGGGGAAGATTTGGCTCTTGACCCCGCTTGTATTGTGATAGGAGCGCACCGAGATTCACTAGGATTCACCACTATGATTATTATTTTTACAAATTATTTATTAATATTTTTCGGGATTTTATAAAATTTTAAATACTGTGCATAAGATTATCCAGGAAAATTAATATTTTTTTCAAATAAAAGGATAGATTCACCAAGATTTTACACCTTCGCCGAGGGGGGGGTTTCTTAAAGTTATCCTTGACAACAATGCAAGGATAGTGTTAAGCAACATGAGGATTGGGAAGGATATCCTGAGATGATGATGAATTCATGATGATAAAATTATTGAGGATATACAACAATGCTATGATAGTGTTAAGCAACACAAGGATTGGGAAGGATATCCTGAGATAATGATGGATTGATTGGATTTGGTTGATCAAGATTTTGAAGCTTGAATTGGAAAAAAATTGTTTTGATGATTTGATGTCACATTGACATATGCATTAGATGCAACTGATACTGATTTTTTGGATTGATGTTCGATGAAAGATAAAGCTTGATAAGGAACATCTTCTCATCAAGATATGCCATGGGCTAGTGATTTGGCCTTTTGGCTCACAAATGTTTTGACCAATTTGATTTCACATTTTCCAATGTTCGGATCACAACATAAGTGGGAAGATATAGATCAAGGTTTATTCTCAAAGCAAGATATACCTATCTACCCCTAGTGTCTATTAATGTATGGAATTCCATGGGTGGATGTTGGGATAGGTGTGTGGATGAATGGATATGGTAAGAATGCAAAGGATGCCAAGGATTATCTTGGGACAAGATGAGGTGTTCGAACAGAGGATGCTCATTTGGATAATGCTTCAAGGCTTAGATAGCATTGGGTAGGATAGGATCAATGAAAATGACCCATGTCAAGATGTTTACCATAAGCAAGTGTAAAGTGTGCACCAAGATTTGTCAAGATCAAGATAATTTGGAAGATGGATGTAGATAGATGAAGATAGATTGGATAAATGGTTCTTGGATGAAAAAAGTTATTATGGATGGAATAGGAGGAATGTTGGATTTATTATGGATGTGATGAGATGCTTCCAACTAAACCGGAACACGTAGATGCTCAATTCTACACATGATGCCTATTTGCTAGGTTTTCCTAATGGTACCTATCCAAAGCACCACCGAAGTGGTTTTCACTAGAGAATGATTTTTTTCTTTATTATTTTCAATCATTTTTTTGATATTTTTGGATTTTAATATTTTTTTATTTTTTTGTATTTTTCGCTGAAATATTTTAAGCTCGCACTTAACCACCTGGTGGTATCGATGCAGATGCTTTTTTTATAATGTACCATCGGTATCCTACTTGAATAAGTTGTTTTCCCAAAATGTGTGCACTTGAATGCAACTTTTGAGATTTTTGATCTACTTTGCTGATATTGGAGTTAACTCTGTCTTTGTGTGTCCATCCCGATAGAGTGCCTTCTGAATCCTTATGATGAAGGGTCTCTTCCAATACATGTTCAATGTGAAAAATGGATATCATGTGTGGAAGCATGGATGTAGTGTGTTTAGGAATAAAATGTGGATTGGTTGATAGTTTGGAACCTTTGACTCTCCAAACATGTGAAGATGTGCAATGATGGGTGGATACAGAAGTGTGCATGGAATTAGGACCAACTGCTTGATACACTTTGTATGTTGCTTGAGAATCTTTATTTTTCCTTTGTGGACATCTTTGATGGATACTTTCCCCCTTTTTATTTTGCCCCATAGTTTCTTTGACTAATGGAGTATGATAGGGATCATCTTTCTTTGTATTTCTTGGTATCCACTTGTATTTGATTTTTCCTTCATGCTTCACTACTTATTTTTCTTTGATGATATTTTTCATGATTTGATTCAAATATTTATTTTTATGTTGGTCCCAATTCGTGGATGGGGTGATGCGTGGATGGAGATTTATGATGTGGCAGGTTGTAGTATTGGAATCGGTTTCATCACTAGGATCCTTTGTGCTCCCTATGTTGACATTTTCTTGTGATAAAGTTACCCCCAGTTTTGTGGAAGTATCACTAATATGTTTATATCCCTTGATTTCTGAAAAACCAAGGCCTTGATGCTTAGGATTGCAAACAATCTACGCTGGTTCCAGGATACCCTATTCATGTAGGCCTAATCCTCTGCCTTGATAATTCATATGTTGCAACATTTTATTTTCAATAGGATATGATTTACCTTTGAAACAAGGTGCTAATCCTTCTCTACTCTTTTGTGGACCTTCAAAGGTGATAGTTTCTTCATTGATAAAATAGCTTGCCCTAAAAAAAGTAAGTGATCCAACTTTATAAGGGATATGATCCTCCATCTATGAAATGACTTCTTGATTTATAACGTTGGCTTGAGTTTGTGAAATATCAGATTTTAATGCTTGTTCAAGAGGTGTTGATGATTCATTGTCCACATTAAAGTCTTCCCCATGATTCATTCTTGATATTCCTTAAAAATAATTTTTTTGATTCACAACTTATGTGGAAGCCTTCTTCATGATCTATTTCTTCTATGTCTCCATAGGATGTTTCTAATTCACAACTTTTGTAGAATCCTTCTTCATGCTCCATTTTTTATGTCTCCATATGATGTCTTTGATTCATAACTTCTGTAGAAACCTTCTTCATTCTCTATTTCTGATATGTCTACACATAATGTTTCTGATTCACAACTTCTGTAGAAGCCTTCTTCCTGATCCATTTTTTATATGTCTCTAGATTTTTATAAATCTTGATCAGGTGAACAAATGTTAAGAGTAGGAGACCCTTATTCCTTGGTAAGAGTATGAGACTCTTTTTTTGAATGAAGATCATCTACATGTCCATCTAAAGAAAACATCTCATGGGTAGATGGAGGATTATGTGTTGTGTGGATGTGATCATCTCGTATATATAAGAGAGTGTCCATTATATCATTGTAGTAGATTGGAGATACAAATTCTTGATCTCAAATGATTTCAAGATTTCTTTTGACATGCTTTGGATCAAGTTCTTGACATAGGTCAATTTCAAAGAATGGATTGTTTATAAACGGTTCTTGGATATCTTTATTAGGCATAGGAAGTTTCTCAAATGTTATGAGGTCAAAGGATGTCCATATGTTTTGGAAAGGATCATTTCTAGACCTTGGTGAAAGAAGTTGATCATGCTTTTGAATAAATTTTTGAGATATGTCCTCTAACTCATTAGGTGATGTAGAGACATTTTCAACGATCATTGGTCGAAGGATCTTGATCATCATTCTCAATGATTGTGGTTGGAATATGTTGCAATATTTGTTGACGGATTAATGCCCGCATTTTCTATTGAGCCAACAAAGCTTGTTGTTGGTCGTGTTGTTTTTGTCCCAACAATGTTTGTTGTTGGGTTTAATGTTGAGCTACATGTTGTTGTGCCTGAAAATCATGCAGGACTTGTTGATAGATTGCTTGCAATTGTGCTCGGTATTGTTCTTGCACCTGTCAAGCCTAGTGTTGGGCTTGAGCTTGAGCATGTGCTTGCTGGTTGCGTGTGTTGCTTGCACAACTTTTTTGTCAGCTAATTGTGCTCGCGCTTGCTGAGCAGCTAGATGTGGATCTTGTTGGTATTGGAGTGCCTTTTCGTGGGAAACTTGTTGAGTAGCTTGAAACATGATGGAGAATGAATTTTCCATGTTGTGTTTTGGTGGTGGTGGTGGTTGATTGGGAGTGGTGTTGATCATTGTGATGAGAGGAACGGTTACATTGATTGCCAATGTTTGAGTGGTGAATGGTGTGATTTAGATGCTTGGTCCTTGAGACACTTGAGGGATGGTGGTTGTGTTGACTATTGGGGTTGCTTGGATGGTTGCCATTTGTTGTTGCAATATTGATGGAAAAATGGGAGGATTTAATTTGATGCTTTGACTTATGAAGGGGTTGTTGCTTAGATTCAGTTGATTGATGGTTGGTAAAGGGGGAAGGCTCATGCCTTGATTGTTTGGTTGATAGATTTGTAAGTTTTGACTTTGATTTAAATATACCATAGGAAAAGATGTTTCAAAATTTAGATTGGGAATTCTCACTTTTGTTGTACCATTGAGGTTTGGAGGAGATAATGATCCCATGCATGGTTTGTACAAATGTGAGTTTTGATAATCAATTGTCATTGCGACACTTGGATAGTTTGGTTGACCTAGATTACTCATGATGTATGAGTCAAGTTTAAACTCCATATTTTTCTTGTGTTTTGACCTTGTTGATCTCTGAGGGGTTTAGGACCAATGATGAGATGAAGGATGAAAGGGGTGAATGATATGGGTGTTTAAAATGTTAGGAACTCTGGACCAATGCTATACTTTAGGATTTGTTTTGATTTGATTTTGATTGTGGATAGTTTAACTAAGTGTGTTAAGTCAAACGAGGTGATTTTGGATAATGAACTTTTAAATTCTAGGAATTTGCGTTATCCTAGAGTAAACTCGTACACAAGAGGATAATTTGGCTAGGTGTGTTAAGCCAAACAAGGTGATGTTAATTTTTCCTAAAAGTCTTGCATAAGTGATATTTTCCAAGGTTCAAAAATTTGTTGGTGAAATGGGATTTTGATAAATGTTTGGATGGGGTGAAGTGTTTGACTTGATCCTAGATGAACCTAAGAGGACTTGTTTACTAGACCAAGATATTGAAGAACATATTTTCCCCTAACAGTGGTTCAAACCAAAATACCAATGTTTGCATGAATACCAAATGACTCAAAAGGGATTGAGCACATGGGTGGTTCAATTATCTATTATATAGCTTAGGTTCAGTTATTTTTACCACAAACACTTTCTTGATTATTCTTTTCAAACTGAATGTCTATGTCTCAATTCCTTTTAATTCCTTAATATCCATTATGTGAAAATCAAGGTTTCAAGTGCATAGTTTCCTAGGTTGACTTTAGTACATGAGAGAATTATGATGTAAATCCAAATGCTTAGAGACCTCTAAGGATAAAATTCCTAGGGAAAGAAACAACACTTGGATTTGGTCAAAGGTATTTGACCCTCCTAAAGGGTTTGAAATTTGAAGATTTTGTGGATGTTTGTTTTCAATTTGTTTTGAGATCCAAGCAAAGTGTTTTTGATTCCAAGAACATGTACAATCCTAAGATGAAGAGAATATTTATTGGGATCCCACTTGGATAAATCCAGCTGCACATATTCAGTGTGGATGATTAGATGCTTGACCACACAGGGTCCCCCTTACAGTGCACTTGCTTCTCGGTCCAGCCACGCATCAGTACCCATGAATCTCCCATGGCATACTTTTCATCTCTACGACAAAATCACATGTATATGTGGGCCGGCTTCAAAGGACATGACCTTTTGCACCAAAACATAGTTTAGGATTTTGGCCTTTGCTAAACAATGGGTTTTAATATGGGAAATCAATTCATGGGGACCATCCATGGGGTGAGAGACCATTGCTTCCCTTCTCATTGAAAAAATCCTCGTGATTCTTGAACTTTCCACAAGAATCCACAGTTATATATCGGTTGGAAGTCACTTAAATTTAGCGTGTTCCTAGTTGGGTCATTCCCTTGGGTGATTAATTTTTCCCACAAGGAAGACCCTCTAAGATAAACAAAAGCAAGCAATCATATCTCGTAGTTCGATTGACCTTCATTGAAAAAAAAAGGGAGAACACTCGCAATATGCCACACTCACACTCACAATATTGGTTCAATTTTAATCCCAAAATGAAATGTGGAGGTAGTGTTTTATGCAACTTAATCTCACCAAAAATACTTTTGATTCTCAATATCGTTGTGAAGCATGAGAGAAATGCATATGCCTTTTAAATGAAATTAATTTTCAAAAAATATTACAAAGCAATAGTGAATTATTTTTAAGCACCAAATTGAAATATGGAATTTTCTTTTTTCAATTTTTAATCCTTAAACCAAATCTAGTAAGTTTTTCTAAAGTTCTTCTTAAGCCCTTTGTTTGCAAAATTGAAAGAAAATTTGTAGTGTTCTTTTAAGAGCCCAAAAGAAAATTAGTGTTTCCTAAAAGAATGAGGGTAACCAAATCCATAAAAAGGGATTATAAGTTCTCCCAAAAATGTTTAAAAAAACTTAATACAATGAGATGATAAAATCATAAAGAACCCTTGGCCTTTTTTTTCCTTCCTTCACTTTTGATCAAGAATTTTCTTTTTTTGGCAGATTTCAACAATTGTTAGATTTTTCCATTTTTGGTAATTTTGCATGCATGAATTTGAGAGTCCTATTTTTTACCAAACACTTTCTAAAACTAAGATAGGATTAATTGCTAACTAACATCCTAAATTGGAAACATGAGTTTCAAGTTATTAAAAAAAAAGAATTTTTAAAAACTAGAAAAAACACTAAATTGGCATTTTGAGGGCCAAGATGAAAGTTTCAAGCCTCATAAATGTGCCAAAATGGCCACCAACCCACCAAAGATACTTAGCAATCCACATGCCACCTCATAATGAATCGTGTGTAAAATTTCAACCAAAACCCACTTTTGAGTCAAAATTTATGACCTCGGGAAGTTCCTCCATCACAAAAAATGTTAAAAATAATCAGAAATTTCTCTTTTACCCAACTCCAGTGGTGCAATCCGAGGGTGCGATGTAGTTTGGAAAGGTCAATGGCACTATATAGTGCCACTAATGACTGAGAGTGACATTTTGCAGAAACATAGTGACCACGATTACGACATTATTTGACCTAGCAGCGCAGTTAGCAAATGCGGTGGAGTTTAGAAACTCCAACGGCACAATATAGCACCGCATATGACTAAGAGAAGTGCTCTACAGTAGGATAGAGAATGTAAAGGAAGTGCTATTTTATCCCAGTGGTGCAGTTTGGAAATTTGAAATTTATGTGCAGGAAGACTCTGGCGGCGGTGTTTGGATTTTTGAGCGGTGTAATAAAGCGTCGGTTGACTGATAGCGGTGCAATATGGCATCACTGCACTGTGAGCAATGCAATTTCGTATAGGCACAAAAAATGTCAATAACAACACAAATTTTTAGAAAAACGTGATGAATTTCTCCAAATCTACCCTCTTTTTAGCGCCAAAATGTGAACCCCAATTTTATACCTACATAAACACATAATTAGATGAATATGCAACTTAAGACAAGGATTCTCCATGAAGTCCAAATTAAGCTATGCAAATACTTGATCCCATGGGGGAATTGGTGTCAATTATGTGTAGAAATTGGCCCTTTCCCAACTCCTTTGTAAGAGATGTTGATAAGTGATCCACTTTGATGAAGATTCAATCAAGCTCCATGATGAAAAATCTGCATAACCTAGCTAAGATCTTGATGAAATGGATGAAACTATATGTTGCTTGAGGATGAAGTTTAGTATAGTAAGTTTACTCAAGTCGTGGATGATGAATGAGAGGAAGAGTCTCTCATTTTATAGATTTCCAAATTTGAAGAATGAGTGAAATTAAGCAATGTGGGATCATTCAACATCCAATGGCCAAGTGTCACTTGTCAAGATGTGAATGGTTGAAGGTTGTGCACATTTTGCTCAAAGTGCCAATAAATGATATTAGGTGGAATTTTGAAATAGTGAAATGATTTGTTGGAGAGGAAATAAAATGGATTTATGGCCATTTGGCTCAAGGAAAAAGGGCTTGTAAGGTTAAATAAATGCCTTGTTGGAAGGACCAAGCCCACTTGAATTTGAATTCAAACTTGAGGGAATATTCCTCTTTTATGCCATGTGAGGGAAAATAGGAGATTTAATAAATCAAAGTAATTGATTTATTGTGAAAGTTGCATTCTCTAGAGAATGTTACATAGATTAAGACTAAATTAATCAAAGTTTAATTAATTTAACGAGGAATTTAGGAGATGTGACAATTTAAACTTAAATTTATGAATTGATTTAAATCAAATTGAGAGGAAGGGTTTAATTAAATAAATGTTTTGATTTATTTAACTAAAGGGGATAATGTTAGATTAAATAAAACAAGGTTTAATTTATTCAATTTAATAAGAGGACTTTAGAGTTTTAATTTAAATAAAATAAATTATTTAAATGAATAGAGATACAGGATTAATTATATTAAATTGATTAATCTAATCAACAATGGAGAAAGAAATAATTAAATAAATAATGATTTATCTAATTAAGAGATAAAAAGTGATGATAAGCTAAGAGTATGATTTAGGAAGAAATGGTGTTAGTAATTGGGATCAAGTGCATTGGTCAATTTTCCATGTCTACACCCATTAACTCATCATCAAGGGAACCTTTGAAACATTACATCCCAAAAACAAGGTGTGCCACATGGTACCCTTCCCAATTCATCCTAAAAAAAGGTGTCTTTCTAATGCATCACTAGGGTGACCTTTAGTATAGTTCGTCACAACATTGAGTTAATATTTCGTACACTCAACAAGGAGCTAACCCTATATGAGGTGGAGACAACAAAATCAATGTAACTACATAATCTGAAAGTTACAATACAAGAAGACACACCTAAATCCACAACTGAGTCATCAAATGACTACAAAATTGTGAAACAATTGAAGAAGACTCCCTCCTTAATCTCAATCCTAGAAATGATAAAAATGTCACCCTCACATAGGGAGATATTGGGAAAAGAATTTAAAACAACATTCCCTAATCAACTCAGTCCTAATTAGTTCTAATCTATTGTTTGAAAAATCATAGCCAACAATCATTTATTCTTTTATGAGAAAGATCTTCCACAAAGGACATTCCACAACCAGGTTCTCTACTTAGAAGTTGGTGTCCACAAGAACATGGTCAAGTAGGTGTTGATAGATAATGGTGTAGATCTAAGTATCTATACCTTGAAATTTTTCAAAAAGTTGGGTATTCTCACAATGTGATAGATAAAGGAAAGGATATCACTGTAAGGGCCTAGATGATGACCTTGAAAGGAATTCATAAGGGACAGTCAAGCTACCAAAGCAGATAGGACAGGTCATCAGAGAAACTGCATGTAAAGTACTTGACCCTGAGTTGTCTATAACCTCTTCCTAAGACACCCATGAGTCTATGAGTTACAAGCGTTTTCATCAACCTTTCACCAATTCCTAAAATTTTCCCTCAAAGGAAAAGAGGTGACACTACATGTTGATCCTGAACCCTTCCACTTTTGTGCAAAGTTGGAGGAGAAGTATAATAAGGTCCAACACATACCTATTAATGAAATATCCTTCCATTCATTCTCATATGTTGACCCTTACAATCTACCATCAAACTCACCCTAGATCACAACAAGTGAGCAATCAAAAATAGAAACCAAGGTTCAAGTACTAGACAAGGATAATGGAAATTACCACTTCAACCAAGAATTCTACATTGGCATGCTTCCACCAACACCCAAATTCTATGGAGGTTTGAAAGAGATGAAGTATGCATAGACAATGAAAATGATAGCCAAACCCATGATTTTCACCATGTGGAGAGTTATGAAAGATCAAGAGATATTCAAATAGGACTTACTATCCACGATTTACAAAGAGGACCAAAAAGAACCAGAAAAAGCCACAACCCATTCTAATTAATCCTAATAGTAGAGGTTATCAATTATCTGAACAAATGGGATATTAGGGAACATGTAGCCTTGGGCTACACAAACAAGGATGATGGGAGCCTACCATATAGTGGAACAGAGAAAGAAAAATATGGGACTAGGTTATGAGCCAAAAGACATGGTTACTCCAGAAACAAAATGAACCTCTTTTAAGAAACAATAAAATTCTGCTATAATTAAGGGAGTTTGATATCTACCATATCATAGACAATGATTTACCTTTTGAAGACTTATTCAACAACTTTAGCATTGGTAGGTTCCCTCTCTAGTTTATTCAAACCATTCCCAATATCCTATTATTCTTGAACAAACTCTAATGAATAGGAATGGGAATCTCCTTCCTTTATCACTGGATATGGTTCCCCCACTTCTAATAATGATGACCTAGACACCTAATGGGAAAAATATACCAAAGCCATATTAACAATTTTATCAACATCTGTAAGATTTGTGAATAATGAAGATAGCCTACCCCTCTACTACCCACAATTGATAGATTGTGACCAACAAAAATATACACCTATTCTAGATCAATTCCAAAATGATGAGGAAATCATAGAGTTCATGGGACTTTGAACAAAAATACTAGTAAGGGATCACAAAGAAGGGTTCATCATGGAACTTGAACACGATGCATATTTTAGTCAAAAATGTATAAAAATAAAAATGGAATCCCCTAGGGAAGACCACTATGTGTCTATTGAATCCAAAAAAGAAGAAAATAAAGAATGCATCAGAAGGTGAAAACCTCCCCAAGGCACCCGAGGATGGAAGGCTCAATTTACCCATATCAAATTATCACAATAGAGGACCCAAAGATAACATACGATGTGACATTTCTTGATCGTGAAGAGAAAAAAAACTTCACAACATTCATCAACAATATGAAAGTAAATTTTTTGTGGACCTATGCATATATGCCTTGACTAGATCTAGCACTATTAGTACACTTTTTGGCTATCTCCCCTTGATAAAATTCTATCAAGAAAAATCTCTAAAAAATATATCCTTAGATAACATTATTGCTAAAGGTAGAACTAAAGAAGTTACTAGATGTGGGTTTCATTAAACCCATCAAATATCTAGAATGGATATCAAATCTAGTAATAGTATCAAAACCTACTAGGGGCATAAGGACCTGCATAGACTTTCGAGACCTGAATAATTCCTATAAAAAGGATGAATTCCCCCTCCCAAGTATTGGCATGATCATGGATCTAATAGCAAGGCATGAGATGCTATCCTTAATGGATGGTTTCTATAGATATAACTAGATAAAAATATCTCTAGACGATCAACACAAAATAGCATTTAGTTATGCTTGGGGGACCTTTCGCTGGAATATAATGAGATTTTGTCTAAAGAACGTAGGAGAAAAATATCAAAAAATAATGATGACCATCTTCCATGATATGCTACATGTAATGATGGAAGACTATGTGGACAACATTCTAACAAAGTCTATAAAAAGAGAAGATCACTTGACCAATCTTGCAAAGTTGTTTGATCAACTTGAACAATGTAATCAAAGACTCAACCCTAAGAATTGTGTGTTTAGAGTAACATCTGGAAAGTTGTTAGGGTACATAATATCAAGAAGGGGGATTGAAGTGGATCTTGTAAAAATAAAAGCTATAGTAGAGATGCCTCCACCAGAGAAATGAAAAGAACTAAGGATTTTACAAGGGAAGCTGCAATCCATCAGGAGATTTATCACACAACTGGTAGACAAATTTCACCCTTTCACTCATCTCCTATATAAGTAAATCACCTTCAAGTGGAATGGGATATGTGACCAAGCATTCCATTAAATCAAGCAATAGCTACTTACTCATCTTGTACTCATGCTTCCTATTCCAGACAAGGAAATGGTACTCTACGTTTCTACCACACAAGCAATGTTGGGAGCTCTCCTATCCTAGATAGATGATGATAAAAAAGAAAGAGCTGTTTACTACATTAGTCAAACACTGGTGGTCTATGAGTTGAACTAGTCACCCATAGAAAGAGAATGTCTCTCAATCATATTTATGAAACAAAACTGGAGACACTACATCTTAAACAAAAAGGTAAAATTAATTTCAATAGTAGACCCACTAATGTACCTACTAGCAAAAGCAGCCCTAACAAGTCAAATTTCTAAATGGGTGATGATTTTGAGTGAATTTGATATAGATTACATGAATAGAAGAGCCATCAAGGGACAAATCAAAGAAAACTAGCTAGTCGAAGAATCCATAGATGATCACAAGCCTCTCACAATGGACTTTCTAGATGAAATTATCCTGATGATAGAATAGACAAACCATTGGACTCTATACTTTGATAGGTCTCACACTCAACATGGCTCTGGAGAAGGTATTCTATTTCTCACACCATACGGAGTTAGTATACCCAAGACATTCATGATTTCTTTCCCATGCACAAACAATATCTTAGAGAATGAAGTTTTTATTGTAGGGCTCAAAATGGCTATTGAATGGAGAATAAAAGAGCTACACGTCTTCAAAGACTCATAGCTAGTGATCAGATAGGTGAAAGATGAGTACGAGACAAAATACTACAAGATGATGCCATATAAAAGTATTGTGGATAGCTTCAATGAATATTTTGTCATAATAACCTTTGAAAAAATTCCTCAGATCAACAACAAAACTTCGCTATCCAAAATAGATTATCCACGCCCTACTATCCCTAAGGAAGCATTTAGGTTGAGGCGTCTAATAAAACAATATTAAAAATATCAAAGAATACTATTAATGAAGCCAACCGTGATTGGAATTTGAAGCTAAACCGAACCCAATGTGATTATCAAACCAACATCTGAACACCCACAAGTGCCACACTAGTTTCCTTGGTCTATGAATCAGAGGTTGTCTTACCTATCGAGGTTGAAATCCCCCCATTATGAATGTAACTAAATTAATTGGAGCTCCTACACAAAAGGTGTTTGAGCACATTAAACCATCTTTATGTTTATTAGTATTGGTTCAAAATAAAGATATGGTAAGAAAATAAAAATACAAAAACTTTCAAGTTGGTGACTCAGTCCACAAGGATAATTAGAAGGTACAATTGAATCAAGATGGAAAAGAAAAATGTGAACCCAACTAGCTAGGCTCATTTATCATCATAGAAAGCTATAGTTCAGGAGCATATAAGTTGGATACTCCTAAAGGAGAACCCTTAGCTGACCCACTAAAAATTAGTCACCTTAGGAATTTCTACACCTAAAGCACATCAAAATATCCCAGGGAAAATGGTACAAATCCAAAAAAAATGGAAAAGATAAAAAATACAAAAAAAGAAAAAAGAAAAGAAAATATTAAAGAGAAATAAAATGTTCCTTGAGTGAAAACCACTTTGTGCCGCTTATAGAATAGGTATGATAGTGAAAAACTAGAAAATATGAGTTATGTTTGAATAAGAATCACTAATATCTATTAGTACTATCCACAACATTCACACATCCATTCCACAATAAAGATGTATCCAACCATGGCTTCTTACCCATTTAGGAAAGTAGTCTTGTCTTAAACTAGGGGAAACTTCCTGAAGCTGGTCATGGATTAGATATTTGAGCATCTTATCACATGGTCAAAACAAAAAAATCAAAATACATCTATAAAATAAAAAATCAAAAACATGTGATAAAAAGTAAAAATAAAAAACATTTGGAAAACATCAAAAGGATAAAACAACAACTTTGGATTATTCGTTCACTCAAAAAATATAAGATATCAACATTTTCTTGAACCTCACATCTAGTTCAAGTAGATTTCCTACAACATATCCTCTAGAAATAGAAGTGGAATATCTATCCAAGTTATCAATGTTGTTTGAAATCCCAAAAAAAAGTTTATGCTTTGAGTCAAATGGTTGAACTACATAGTCTTTGCATGTACAACGTAGGCAAGGCTTATCTCTCATCAAACCCAAAGGCCTTAGGTCAATCCCCTTAGGTTTTTATCATGATTTGTTTCAACTTGTCAAAAAATATAAATTCCAAAAACATTCACAAATTAAAAAAGATCAATGACATTCAAACCAAGTGAACTATGAGCCTATGTGTGTACAATGTAGGCAAGGATTATCTTTGATGAGCCACTGAGGCCCTAGGTTAGTCACCTAAAAACAATAAAAATGGCATAATAAAACTCAGAAAACTCAAACAAAGACCTATCTCAATCATCACAATCTACATTAAATCTTCCACTCATAATTAAAAAATCATCGTAATCACTCTTTGACAAAAGAGACAAACAAACAAAGAAAAGATAAAAAATATAGAACTTTCAAGCAAAAAAATCACAAATATTTGGTCGCAAAATAGACAAAAACAATGCCAAAGTATTAAATACCTATCTTTTGATAATTCACCAACAACATCCTGAGATATGCCTTAGCGGATCTATTCCTAATAGACATGATCAAAACTAGATAATAGCCCCACCCCAAAAAAATATGGCAAGTGGTACTACAACTTTTTTTTTAATCTTTTTATAGTCTTATTTTTATGATTACTTTATTAACTCATTCCTAGGATCTCTCAAGGATGTCCATAAGGATTTAGAGAAGAAGGAATGGGGGCAATTGAGTTTTATTTTGGTTTAATGTTGGTAAGATGTTTTTGTGATACTACCATGGCGAATACTTTCTTTATTAAGGGTGATCCCACAATAGCGGTTTACAATTTTGGGCCAAACTAGACACTGAAATAATTTTTTTTAACTAAATCTTCACTTTTGGGCACCTATAGCGGCTAAACCACGAGGA
Source organism: Sequoiadendron giganteum (assembly GCA_007115665.2). Taxonomy (NCBI): domain Eukaryota; kingdom Viridiplantae; phylum Streptophyta; class Pinopsida; order Cupressales; family Cupressaceae; genus Sequoiadendron; species Sequoiadendron giganteum. The sequence goes on along the minus strand of CM021104.1, from coordinate 590,766,835 downwards.
ATTTGAAGATGATGCAAAATAGAATTTCATTAGATTTTGTTTGTAGATTCTAAAAATATATTTTTCAATTTTTTTGGAATCATATTGCATTTTTTTCCATCTCCCTCAAAAATTAGTTTATTTTAGAAAACAACATTTTTAAAAAGTGACGTACATAGTATAACACATAACTTGTTTTCCATGAAGGATAAAATTATAATTCTCTCGAATTTAGATTTGTAAATCCGATATCTAGTGCTTCCACTTGGTTAGATATTTTTTTATTGAATATTTTTTCTTTAATCAAGTGTCAAAGTCAAACCAATTACAATTCATACATAGTGAGACTATATAACGTGTAACTTTTTTTGTATATATCGAAATTCTTCTTTTTTTTGTTGGATCAAGGACTTCAATATTTGGTGCACTCATATTTTTCAATTTTTTTTTGATAATCTACTATTTTTTCACACGCAGAACAAAGACCTTCATTTTCTGTGAAAAACCTATGTTTAATAAAATTAAAAAAACAAATACATAATAAAACCAAAACATATTAAAATCATATTCATTGGATACCTCATTTTGAGGAATACATAATTCTAGCTGGGTTTGTGAAGTCTCTGCCATTTTCATGTTCAAACTGAGCTTCGAAGTGAAAAAATAGGTTTTATTTGTGTTTGAGGGGGAGAATGAGGGATAAGGGGGGTTCGTACAAACCCTGGTTCAAGCGAACCACCCTTCAATATGCATTTCATTTTTATTTTTTTTGGGCAGGAAATGTGGGCCAAGTAATTAATGGGTTCACTTGAGCACTAGTTCAGGTAAACCACTTTTGGGTTCGTTGGAACTTGTAGGTTCATTCAAACCCCTAAAACAAATTTTTTTGCCATTGGGTCATTTTTTCTTAGTTTTCCTTCCTGCATAAAATTGTAAACCACTATTGTGGATTCATCCTTGAGTGTATGGAACTAGTAGTTGAATGTTAGGTATTCTATACCTCTCTATATAACTGGTCTGAAATTTTTTAACATAACCCAAGCATATATTTTAAACAAAATTTATGTATGTCTAGCATGAGAAAGAATATTCTTTGTATGTCAATTCAAAGTCCATGCAATGGATATAAAGTCACCTTGGTTATTAATACTCTAGTGTATCATATATATTTTCTACGTCAAACATGATTGTTCAAAATGTGAAGCCTCCATGAAAAGAGAAAGTGACTCATCAAGTACTAGCTACATCAAATTTCTATCTATCATAAAAAAATTCTTCTAACTAACATCAATCCTACATCACAATATCATTAGTACCATATCCATCCTACATTCAATATATCATCAATACATATCATGATGATAATAAAGAAATGAAAACATCATGTATCATGTATAGTTGACATACATCCATCATATACATAATAAAACAACATATGATATAAAATATGATTAATCCATCCATCCATATCATATGCATACATAAAAAGAGTACAAAAGAATGTATAAACATACATCATCATACAACATCATCCATGATCATCACATAAAATGAAGCCAAATCGAAGAATGTATATCTTATATATATCATCATCAGAAAAATAAAATAAAAAATGTCATAGTACATCATTATCATGGAAACATGTGTGGTAGGATAATACAAAATAATAAACATATATTTGGCCTCAACTATGCCAATGAATATTATATACAAAATCATGTCTACAAAGTCTCTTAATAAAATCATAAATATGAAGTACAGATATGACACTGCTTGACAGGAAGAGGAGGAATTTATAGACTAGGTTGTAGACCACCATTTGGATCTAGGTGTCTAATAGAGTTCCCACCTGACTCAACACCACCACCTTCAACACTAGGCTCTCCAAATCTCATTCATCGCTATTCTCAAGGAACAAAAGCATCATATGGATTCTGGAAATATGTTGCCCTATGAAATAACTGATCCCTCTCAATGAGAAGGCTATGACGCTCTATCCTAAAACTATCCCTCTCTATGGTAAAAACCTATAACTGTGTCTCGATAACAAGTCAATGCCCAATCTTTGTATCTCACTCTACCCTAAAACCATCTTTCTTTGTAGTGAGAGTAGCAATATTTGAATCTGAAACTTATCATCACCCTATCTCTATAGCTAGCTAAGCACCTCCATCCTGAAGTGGTGGAGGGAGACTTGGAACTTGTCCCAAACCTTGCATTTGATCACCCTAGGTACCATCCTATCAGGCCTTACCAAGCTACTCTACTAGAATATTGAGACATTGTCTCTCTCCTCATCGACCTATGATTCCTACCTTTCCCACTTTGAGATCACCACCAGGATTTGTAAATCTCATGGAAACATGTTATGCCCACTACTGATCAAAATTGAGAGTGGTACTCGAATCTACCAAACCATTAGCTAACCCTAGCCAACTAGGGAAAGAGCTCAAAATGCAACAATAATAGCATCTTGGTCACCCTATAGACCCCATACTCATACATATCTAGTGTTCTGACCAAATTGAACCTCATAGGTGTCTGGAAAGCGACCCTGTCTCTCTCCAAACTATCTACATACCCTGTCAGGAAGATACCTCTCCGAAAGAGAGTGAGTTTGACAGATCAACCATCTAGTCTATGATAATCTACTAGGTGCTCTTGATCCTCAAGATAGACCACACAATCCATATATGGTGTTGTAACATAGAAAAATGTATCCTTTTTATGCTCATTTGGGCATTTCGTATGGATTTTGGCTTGATTTTGCCTAGATTTAATGTTGTAATGTGGCCAACACATTCACATTAGTTCTTGAATTCTTGAAAATCAATAAAAACCTAAAGATGTCTTACGAAGGTGTTCTGAAGTGTTGTAACACATTTCCCCACTTTTCTAGGACCTTTCCATCATAATTCACCTAAATAACCTCTTTTTATCATTTACCAAGTCCTATTTCAAACTTTTGTAAATAGTTGTAACAAACTTTCACACTTTCCTAGGCTTGTCATCAATAAATTGACCCTTTCTTATGCTAAAATGACATCTTAATGCACTTATAGGTTCTACTTAAGTGTGTTTCAGAAGAAAATCCTATTAAACATTATGAATTACATTTTCATTCTTGACATCCACTTAAAATTTCCCAAGTGGACTAAGTCACCACCTTGGGCGACTTAGTCCCATGTGGCATAAAAATAAAATTTAATCCAAAATTCTTGCAAGATATTGTATCCTAAACCGTAAGGTTGTCTTGTGATGTGTTATTTCTAGGAAATTAAGGCACATGTATAAATAAAAGGTTTTTCCCATTTTTATCCTCTCCTATCTCTCCATCTTCACAAGAAATCAAACAATCTATCTTCTCAAGCAAGCATCAAGTATTCAAGCACTCTAAGCACTTCAAGCACAATCGATTGGAGTTGATCAATTGCATATCTTTAGACTTCTTCAACAAGGGATTGGTGAGTTTTCCTACTTGCATGTTATTTAATCATCTTTCCCTTTACATCTCATTTAAATATCTAGGGTTTGATTACCAAAATTGGCTTTGAATAAGGTAAACCCCTATTCTCTAACCCTAGACCCTTTTCCCCTATTTGTATGTGTTTTATAGACTTTGTATACAAATTAGTCAAAGAGTAAGGTGCTAAAAGTTGTCATCTTTTCATCCACATCAATCCAAGTCAACAAACCCTAAAAGTACCTTAAAGACAACTTGCAAGTCAACATATGAATATTCGGATCTGGGTTTCTATCAAAAATAGAAGTACAAGTTGATAGCTATAGATTCTAGTCTCGATATTACTAAAAGCTACAAGTGGACTAAGTCACCATCATTGGCGAATTAGTCCCACTGTCAAGCTTGAAAGGTGGTCTCTATAGATCTATACACCCATTTCCTTGAAACCTATTCCGACAAAGTTTCCTTGAATCTGGACTAAGTCGTTCAACTTGGCATAAGTGTCCCAGTGGCCTTCTATAAAGGATTCTAGAAGATTCTAGAGCTTCTCTTTATCAACCTTCAGTTTCTAGATGCTCATATTCTACCTCTTTAAGGGTATGTGTAGGATCATCATGGAAAAAATAGGCCCTTAAGTGGCGATGAAAATTGAGAAAATCAGAGTTAGGCAACTTGATGTAAAAATTTGAATAAGTTATCTATATTATTTAAAAAATATGTAACAATAGAATTTGTATAAAATTGAATGTAGTTTGTAAACTACTAGGTTTATTTCTTTTTTAAATCTATTTGGTGAAAATTTGAAATTTCAATGCAGTAGTACTTAAATTTCAGGGAAAAAATAAGAAGTAGTTGTTTGTCTTACCACCCTGACCACAATAAAATGATAATATTTTTTTATAAGAATTTAGATATAAGTAGAGGACTCATGTCCTGATGTGATGCATATTTCTTTGTAATTTTTTTCCAAGTAAATAATTAACTACGAATTTTGTATTACAAATTTTCAAAAATATAAAAACTCTTATGTCTAACCACCTTAACTTGGTCAAAACATTATGAAATTCATTTTTTTTTATCCTATACTATGCGAAGCATAGAATGTGAAATATGTTTTAAATTAAAAAAATGTGATACCGGTTGAATCAACCAATCAATAAAGACTTTCATCATAATTCAAATAGAAATTGAATAATAAGTATTTATTAAATTCAAAGTAAAGAATAATTTATATTGGTGGAAATATGAGAATCTCCTTTAAAAACCCTTTTCGTTTCATTAATTTTAGGTTAAAAAAAAGTCATCAACCACATGGGCCATCATATCACTTATGTATCGCCTCTTTTTTGACCCATCATGATCTTGCACATACCCTTAAGTTCTGTTATAATTTGCATGTGGGTATGTGCAGGATCATCATGGAAAAAACAGGCCCTTAAGTGAGAATGAAAATTCAGAAAATCAGAGCTAGGCAACTTGACGTAAAAAATTGAATAGGTTATCTATATTATTTAAAAAATATGTAAGAATAGAATCTGTAACAAATTGAATGTAGTTTCTAAACTACTAGGTTTATTTAAGAAATAAATAAGTCTAGTTGGTTAAAATTTGAAATTTCAATGCAATAACACTTAAATTTCAAGGAAAAAATAAGAAGTAGGTGTTTGTTTGACCACCCTAACCACAATAAAATGATTATATATTTTTATATATAAGTAGAGGACTCATATCCCAATCTGATGCATATTTTTTATAATTATTTTCTAGGTAAATAATTAATTATGAATTTTTTATTACAACTTTTAAAATATATAATAAATCATATGTCTAACCACCTTAACTTGGTCAAAACTTCATGAAATACAAATTTTATTTCTTTAATCCTATAGTATGTGAAGCAAAGAATGTGATGCATGTTTGAGATTCAAAATATTTGATACCATTTGAAAGCTATAGATAGTTTTCAATCAAGACTTTAGTCGTAATTCAAATAGAAAATGAATAAAAATTATTTATTAAATTCAAACTAAACTATAATTTATATTGGTGTAAAGTAGAGAATCTCATTTATAATCCATTTTAGTTTCATCAATTTTGGGTAAAAAATTTTTTTCAGCCACATGGGCCATCATATCACTTACATATCACCACTTTTTGGCCCATCATGATCCTACACATACCCATGTATTATAGGTCATTCTTAGGTCATTTTACATAGTATTTTAAATACTTTTACATTTTCGTTAGCTTTCATTCATTAGATAGCTTCATTTCATTAGATCACAACACTTAGATAAATTTCATATCACACACACATCACATATTTAACCCCTAATATTGAATGAACCCTTAGGTTTTGGAGTGGAAAGAACTCTCTCCTTCTAGGTGAAAACCCTCGAAGTGGTAGGGAATCCACTTTCCCTCAAAATCTATAGTTCATTTTGGTGAACCTATCCTTAGAACACTTTTTAACTTATGATTTTCATAGAAATTGCATCCTATAAAAGCTTGCATTCACATTGCATTAGGGTTTTTCATAGTTTTACATTCTAGGATTTTTACAATTGAAGTAGTAAAACCTCATTTAGCTTGCATTTTTCATTTCATTTTCATTAAACAATTTCAGAAATTCTACATTTTCATTCTATATCTGCATTTGAAAAGCCTAAAAATAAAAAATAAAACCATTCAATTTTTAAAAAAATTATCAAAAAATTCACCTTTGGGAGTAATTCACCACACTAAATGATTTAGTCCACCTACACATTTTTTGTTGTAGTTTTTGGCCTTTCCAAAAAAAATTCTTCACTTTTGCTTTCTATTATTGCATTTTTGTTTTTGTTTCTATATAGGAGTAAATATGCACCCCTAATGCAATTTCCCCTTTTACCCCTCCACACTTTAGAAAACCAAACTCAAAGGATTAATTCCACATAAGCTCCTTGCTCTTCACCCACTTGGCACCTATTTTGAGTTTTGGTGGATGCATTTCTATCAAGGATTCCTATGCAACATGCAAATGTCTACGTGGTGCACTTAAGTCCCTTGAAAGTTCATGCAACTGGAGTTTGCAGAGATGTTACACTTCCTATTGGAATTCAAATTGTAATGCCTCCCTTTGACTGCCCAACCCGAATATGGTTGTTTCTTCATCTCCCTTCTTGATATTCTTCATTCCATCATACATTTTGATCTCTAGAGCTCTTGACCATTAATTCAAACATTCACAAGCTCTTAGTATTCACTTGAAGCATTGCAACAACATTTTGCACTCCATAACAACAATCTCTTCACTCCATCACTTCAATATAGCAAGCGTAGGGAAACTCCATTATAGCAGAGGCTTGAGTTCCTCTCATTTCTCTCCCCCACTAGCCTAGAGTGCTTTCAGCAGAGGTGGAAATCTCCTCACTCATCTTCTCTATTACTTGGTTGAGTTAGCACATTACTGTTTTGAATTGTTTTGTGTACTTTTCACGTATTCCTTTCTTTATCACATCATTTATATGTCATTGCAAACTTGGTTGTCCATGGATGTGCAAACACCAAAGCGGGGGTCTAACTGATGCACACCCCTAAACAAGCCCCCAACATTTTCCCTCTTTTCTATGGGCTAAGTGCATGGATCTGTGACACAATTTTGGCCCTTAAGATGCAACTTTTTTTCTGAAATCAAAAAAATCTAATTTGCACAATAAAATGAAGATAGTTATGCTCAAAATTTCAAGATATAGCAAGAGAAAAATTTGAAGTACTCTGAGTCTAGTTTTTATGATACTTAGTTTTTTTTAAATTAGTTAAGATTAAGGGTCTAAAAAAGCGAGGGCCAAAAAATGTCCTATTTTTATAAAACAAAATAGCATCATGCCTGAGGAATCCCACCTTTTTGATTAACTTTTTTCTTAGAATTTCAAAAATCCCAATGGTGAGAAATTAGCTAACACCATTTAGTTTATCCTTGTTCTTTAGGATAATTTTTTTAAAGAATATATAATATTTTATGAATTATCAAAGTGGACACGTCCTAAACAGCTAAAATTTGAGCATGCTCCCGCCTAATTTTTTTTTTAAATTAATCAAAAACTGATTTTTTTTTTCATCATTTGTAGAATGGAGTCTAGTTTCAAAAAAATTAATTTGTTTCACATTTCAATGAAGGAGTAAAAATCTATCCTAAAACTAGCACATGTTTTTTTTTACCAAAAACGAAGGTATTTACAATAGAAGCCATCTATCAGAACCTTAACTAAATCAAAATGAGAAAATAATTATATATTTATGTAGCCAAGATATTTTAATGCTATCATGGTTTTTTTATAAACTTTAATTAAAAGACGTGCAAATGAGATGGGGAGCATAGACGAAAATATGAAGAAATTTGGCACCCTTTCAAAACTCACATCTTTTCAAAGAAATGGTTGTCCAAACCTTTGGGTCGGATGCCCAATGCAAAATCCAACCCATTGGGTTGGTATTTCCTAATGCAACCTAGTTGGCGCTCGCCAAATTTGGTGTGTGTTAAATGGGTTGCTTCATTTGGCTAGCGCCAAATGTCATTCCTGAATTTTGGAATGCATGTTTCTAAACTCTTTGATTTTCCCTTTTTCTGTTAGGGAAACTATATACATGAAATAAACATTTAAATATAAGTTGAAGTTTACATATAGACATTTAATTTCTTATACTTTAAGTTATATTTCATGTATATAGGCAGGATGTTTGAGAGTGGTTTCAGATCTCTAGGAGTTATAATGCAAATTCTAGTTTATGGAAGATCTTAAGAATTTCAGACTTAGTCAAATTTCAGTAATCAACATGTCAAATTTCAGTAATAAGGAGGTCAAATTTCATCTTTCTCTCCCTATCTCACTCATTTTCATCTTATTCTCTAGTCTTCTATTTCTCTCTCACTATCTCCATCCCTTTATTTGACAATATCTTCCTTGAGCTCAAGAAATACATCTCTACATGTCCATCTCTCTCTCATTCTCTCTCCAATATTTATCTTCCTCCCTCCTTTCCTCTCTACATTTCTCTATCTCCCCTTCCTCTCCTTTTATCTCTATATATCTCTCTCTACTATCTATATCACCTATCTCTATACATACCTATCCCTCTCTCCCTCTATCCCTCTTTCTCTCTCACTCTTTGCTTCCCTCTCTCCTTCCCTCTCTAGTTATCTCTATCTCACTTCTATCTCCTTCCCTCCCTTCCTGTCTAATTTTCTCTATCTCCCCCTCTCTCTCCTTCCCTTTCTAATTCTCTCTATCTCACCTCTCTTTCTCCCCCTGTCTCTCCCTCTTTATCGTTTCACCCACCTTTTCTCTCTACTTCTCGCTATCTAACCTATCCCTCTATACATCTTTCTCTCTCACCCCTCCTTCCCTCTCAATCTCCCCACCTTCCTCCTTACCTCTCTAATTTTCTCTTCATCACACATCTCTATCACCTATCTCACTTCTCTCTCCCCTTCCCTTTCTACTCTCTTTCTCTCTATCTCACCTCTCTCCCTACCTATCCCTCCCTCCTCTCTTATCTCTCTCACCACTCTCTCTCCACCCCTACCTCTTCCTCCCTCTCCTTCCCTCTATACTTATCTTTATCTCCCCCCCCTCTATCTACCTAGACCTCTCTCTATTTTTGTCTCACCTCTCCCTCCATCCCTACCTCTCCCTATATCTCTCCTTTCATGTCTACTTCTCTCTACCTAGTTTTCCCTCTATAACTATTCATCTCTCCCTCCTTGTCTCCCACTCCCTCCCTCCCTCTCTCTCTCTATCAGGTTTCTCCCTCCTACCCCCTCTCCCTTTCTTAGGTCTATCTCTCACTCACTCACTCCTTTTATCTCACTCCTTTCTACCCTTAACCATCTACCCACTACCCTCTATCTCTCTCCCACTCCCTCCCTCCCTCCCTCTCCCCTATACCCTTAACCTAAACCCTTAACTCTTCACCCTTAAACCTAATCCCTTAAACACTCTACCCTCTACCCTTTATATCTCTCCAAATCTCTCCCCATCTCCCCCCCTCTCTCTCAAGTCTCTCCCTCCTACCCCCTCTCCCTCTCTCAAGTATCTCTCTCTCACTCACTCCCTCAATCTATCTCCCCTCTACCCTTAAACCCTCTACCCTCTACCTTCTATCTATCTCCAACTCCCTTTCTCCATATCTCTCTCAATTCTCTCCCTCCTACCCCCTCTCTCTCACTCACTCACTCCTTTTGTCTCTCTCCCCTCTACCCTTAACCCTCTAACCTATATCTCTCTCCCAGTGCCTCCCTCTCCCTCTCTCATTCACTCCCTCTATCTCTCTCCCCTTTACCCTTAACCCTAAACCCTTAAGCCTTAAACCCTAAAACCTTAAAAACTCTACCCTCTACCCTTAAATCTACCATCTAATTATCTTTATCTCCTCCTCCCTCTATCTACCTAGACCTCTCTTTGTTTTTTGATAATCTCTCTCCATCCCTACCTCTCCCTCTATCTCTGCTTTCATACCTACTTCTCTCTATGTAGTTGTCCCTCTATACCTATTTCTATCTCCCTCCTTGCCCCCTCTCTTTCAATATCTCCACCTTCTTTCCCTCACTACTTCTCTCTCTATCAATTCTCTCTATCTTTCTCCCCTCTACCCTTAACCCTTAACCCTAAACCCTTAACCCTTAAAACCTGAACACTTAAAACCCTATAACCTCTATCTCTCTCCCACTCCATCTCCCTCTCTCTCAATCAAGTCTCTCCCTCCTACCCCCTCTCTATCTCTCAAGTCTCTCTCACTCACTCACTCCTTATATGTCTCTCCCCTCTACCCTTAGCCCTCTACCATTAACCCTTAATCACTAAACCCTCTACCATTAACCCTTAAAGACTAAAACCTCAACCCCTATACCCTGTACCCTATATGTTGGACTCTCAACTCTAATCCATCAAACCTATAGCCTCAAACCTCTACCCTCTACCTTATACATTCAACCCTTGACCCTTAATTCTCAACCCTCAACCCCTAATCCCTCAATCCTTAGCCCTTAAACCATAAACCCTCAAGCCTTATATGCTCTGCCTTATACATTACACCCTCAAACCTAATCCTTCAACCATATACCCTTAGATCTATACCCTAAACCCTCTACCCTCAACCCTAAATCTTCAACCCTAAACCCTTAAACTTTCTACCCTCTACCCTCAACCCAAAATCCTCTACCATCAACCCTATAACCTCAATTCTCAACCCTCTATCCTATACATTCAATCCTCAACCCTCATATCTCTCTATCCCTCCCTCTTCTTCTCTCCTTCTCTCTATCTCACTTCTCCCTCCATCTCTCCCTCCATCCTTCCCTCCCTCTCTACCCTAACCCCTCAACCCTATACCCTCAACCATTTAACCCTTAAACACTCAAACCTCAACCAAATACCCTCTACCCTATACCCTCAACCCTTAAACCCTTAAACCCAAGTAAATTATCTACCCTAATCACTCAAATCTCAACCCTTAATCCCTTGACCCTTAAACCCTCTACCCTCTACCCTCTACCCTCTACCCTCTATCCTCTAGACTCTACCCTCAACCCTCAAACCTTAAACCCTAATCCCTCAACCCCTATACTCTCTACCCTATACATTGGACCCTCAACCCTGGACCATCAACCTTAAACCCTCAACCCTCAACCCTTAAACCCTAGAACCCTCTACCCTCTACCCTATACATTAAACCCTCAACCTAGAATTCTCAACCCTTAACCCTTAATCCCTCAACACTAGGTAGGTGGGGAAACATAGGTGAGATATAGAGTGATAAACGGAGAGGTAGGTAAGCAAAGGGATAGGGGAGATAAATATAGGTAGAGAGGGAAGGAGACATAGAGAGAGGAGAGATAGAGAGAATTAGAGAGGAGAGGGAGGGATAGGTAGGGAGGAGATAGAGGGGAGTTTGTGTGTGTGTGTGTGCAAGAGAGAGAGAGGGGGGTGGGGGATGAAGCGAAGCGATAGAAAGTAGAGAGGGAAAGAGGTAGGGAGGAGACACAATTGAGATATAGACTGATGGAGGGAGAGGTGGGTAAAGATAGGGAGAAGGGAATAAATATAAATAGAGAGGGAAGGAGATGTAGAGTGAGATGATAGATAGAGAGAAGTAGAGAGTGGAAGGATGTTGGGAGAGGAAAGGAGAAGATAGAGGTGAGTGTCTATGAGAGGGGGAGAGACTGAGAGGAGAGAGGAAGGGCGAGAGATATAATGAGAGTAGAGAGGGAAGGAGGGGAGATAGAGTGTAGAGAGGGAAGGAGAGAGTAAGAGAGAAAGAGGGGGGAGGGAGAGAAAGGTAAAGAGAGTGGTAGATAGTGGAGGGAGAGGTAGCTAGAGAGAGAAGGAGAGAGGGATGGATAGGAGGGAGAGAGGGAATGAGGGAGAGTGAGATGGAGAGAGTGAAGAGGTAAGGAGAGAATGAGAAATAGAGATAATGAGAGAGAGGTAGAAAGGGATAAGTGATACATATATAAGGAAGGAGGGAAAGTGCAACAGAGAGAGAATGGTGATTTAGAGAGGAGGGAGTGAGGGAAGGAGGGAAGGTGGGAGAGAGGGAATGGTGATTTAGAGAGGAAGTGGTGATAGGTAGTGATAGAGATAATGGTGAGATAGAGAGGAGAGAGTGAGAGAGAAAGAGAGGTATGGAGAGAAAGAGAGAGATGTAGGTAGAGGAATGGAGAGGAGAGATAGAGAGTAGAGAGGGAAAGAGGTAGGGAAGGAAACTTAAGTGAGACAAAGAGGGATGGAGAGAGAGAGTGATGGAGGGAGAGGTAGGTATAGAGAGGGAAAGAGAGAAGAGAGATATAGAGTAGAGAGGGGAGGGATAGGTATGGAGGGAGATATATCTGTGTGAGTGTGTGAGTGAGTGAGAGAGAATGTTGAGATAGAGAAAAGGATCAATTGAGAGAGAAAGAGGGGGGAGGGAGGTAGGGATAATAGTGAGAGAGATTTGGAGGAGAGACAAAAATAAGGGGAGGGAGGGTGAGGTTGAGAGAGGGAGGGAGATGATAGATAGACAGAAATAGAGAGGGAAGGAGGGAGGGAGGGAGTATTAGTGATGGAGATAGATGTGTTTGTATGAGAGAGAGATAGAGAGAGTGGTGAGATATAGAGGGAGAGTGAGAGGGAGGAAGAGAGAATTATTAGATAGAGAGGAGAGAGTTAGAGAGAAAGTAGGGGAAGAGAGGGATAGAGAGTGAGAGAGAGATGTAGGTAGAGGGAGGGAGAGGAGAGATAGAGAGTAGAGAGGGAAAGAGGTAGGGAGGGAGACATAAGTGAGATGCAAATTGATGGAGGGAGAGGTAGGTAAAGAAAGATATAGAGGGTAGATAAAGATAAGTAGAGAGGGAAGGAGATATAGAGAAATAATAGATAGAGAGAAGTGGAGAGGGGAGGGATGGAGGAAGATCTAGGGAGGAGATAGAGGGGTGTGTGTGAGAGAGAAAGGGGAGAGAGGGAGGAAGGGAGAGAGAGAGGGAGTGGAGAGATAGATAGTACAAAGAAGGAGAGACTGAGAGAGAAAGATGATACAACTTGTTGACTACTAAAATTTGACCTCCTGATTATTGAAATTTGAATTGTTGATTACTGAAATTTGACTAAGTTTGGAGTTTTTAAGATCTTCCAAAAACTATAATTTTCATTATAAATTCTAGAGATTAGAAACCACTCTCAAAAATCCTACCTATATACATAAAATATAACTTGAATGATAAGAAAGTAAATGTCCATATGTTACAAATTTCAACATATACTTAAGTGTTTATTTTATGTATATAGTTTCCCTGGAAGAGAAAGAGAAAATGAAAGAGTTTAGAAAATTGCATTCCAAAATTCATTCCAAAAAGAAAGAGAACTAACACTTGTTCATTCATTGCAAAACTCAAGCCATTTGGTGAGTGCCAAATTTGGCACTCACCAAATGGTAAAGGCATTTGGAGGGTGCCAAATTTGGCGCTCACCAAATGGTAAAGCTATTTGGAGAGTGCCTAATTTGGCACTCACCAAATAGGCTCGGTATTACCAAGCCTATTTGGTGAGCACCAAATTTGTTGCTCTCCAAATTTGGTGAGTGCAATATAGCCTATTACAGTTTTTTTTTTTGTAATTTGGTACCAAAATTGTGTCACAGATTGGTGCACTTACCCTATATGTAGGTGGATATATCTTGGAGTGAGATGGAAAAAAAAATATTGTGTGAGATCGTATTTGAAACCCTCATGCAATAATATACTTGCTTCATCACATTCATCCTTATGTTTCGTATTTCATAGTGCTATTTTACACCTTTAGAAGCTCTTAACTAGGTTGATACTTTGTTTTTGAGAGGTCCAACATTGTCTCTCTAGTTTTTTGGTTGTATAAACACAAGTGTTCCATGTTGTTGTCCTAGAACTACACTCCTATCCTCTGACAAGGATGTTAGACACCAAGATTAGACATGCAAACTAGAAAATACCTTCGACAAGAGAAAAACAAAAAAAGCAAGAGCAATTTGTATGAAGATTTGTGAAAATGAATAATATTTAGGAATTAATTTATAAAAGATAAGTATGCATAACCCTAAAGGTAAAACCTAATTTTGACCTAAAATTAGCTCAACTAAATAAATCTTACTTATTAATTAAGTAAACTAATTATTACTTAAGTAAACTTAATAAAGTGTAACTAAATAATTAATTACACCAACACCCACCCTTAAGTGCAGCTTAGGGAGACTAAAAGGCATGCACCTAATGTTAGGATGAATGCATGAAAGCATTAATGGGTCCCAAAAACTAGTCTATTTTAGGTACCCATTTACAAATGCAATGCAAACTAAACCAAACTGGGGTAAAGGAGAAAACAACATGGGAAAAAAATCCTTCCAAAAAAATAGGATGCAAAACAAATAAGTGATGAAAAATGGAGGACTCCATAAGATCCCCCAAGGACACCATCCTTCACGAAGATCCATGAAAGAACCCCCTTGAAGAGAGGAATAAAGAGACCACGTAGCCCCCCCATAATGAAGTAGCTCCAAAATGACTAAAGAAACTGCATCTCCTTAAACAACTAAGAGGGAAAAGTCCTCATGAATGCAATCTCTGAAGGTGAATCAGGTAAAGCCCAAGATGTCTCCATAGAAGTAGATGTGACCTCAACCAAAGAAGAAGTCAAAGTAGGTGACGAATCAAGAGAAACCTCCAAAGATGTATGATCAACTAGGTCATGATGCACTAAAATATAAGAAACTACATATGTAGCCATAGAAGTATCAACAACTACAACAACAAGTGGAGGAGATGAAATGGATGACTCAAGAACTAGATCCAAAGTTAGAACTCTAAGGTTCAAGAAGCCAAATGTCACCTCTAAATAGTGATTCTCACAAGAAGTGTGAGGAACAAATATAGGAACAAAAGCACCATCAATAGAAAAATTTATAAAGGAATACAACAAAGATGAGTGATCCACCACCCCAATAGCAATAACCACTCTATTCTCCATGTCTCTAATGATAATTGAATCAGGTGTGAACTCCATAGACCTCCCATTTCCTCCATGTGTGATCTTATATATGGAAAGAAGGTTTTTCGTCAAATGAGGAACACACAAGACATCCTAAAAAGTGTTATCCCCAATAGTAATACACCCCTTACCTGTAACACTCATGTATGTATTGTTTCCCAAAAGAATAGGAGACATTGTGCGATGCTCAAAGGAAGTGAGCATAGACTATGAAGATTCCATATGTTGAGATTCTCCTAAATCTATAAGCCATCTCCTTGATCCATGACCTGAATAAGCACAAAGAGCATGTCCCAACATATCTGATGAAGTATGCAAACCAGTTTTTCCCCTATAAGACTATTGTTAAGAATTAGAATTAGGGGAATGATATGATGCAAACATCCTAGAAGAAAAATCAATTTGATGTTTCTAAAGAAGATGCTTCAACTCATCAATTTCATTCTTATAATAACTATTTTCTACATGTCCTTCCCTCTCACAATATGTGCATGTAACCTTATCCTTCTTAAATGATTTCCCCTTTGAAGAGGAGAATGAATCTGAGGACTCCTTTTACTGCTCATGAGATTCAAAATCCTTTTTTTTTTTTCTTTCCCTTTCCACTAGAAGCATTCTGATCTATGTGCCCCTGAGATGCAATATGTGTTTTTGATGTACAAGGTTTCAACTTTCCCATGCTAGCCAACTTAGCTTTCTCTAGAGTGAGATATGAACAAAATTCATCAAGAGATGGCATAGTAAACATAGTACCAAGAGCATCCCTAGTGGCATAAAAGGTAGATACAAAAATTAAATAATCCGGTCCAAGCTTAGAAATAATGGACAATATCAAATAAGAGTCCTGCTTCTCAATACCACACTGTGTCAACTGCAATCTAAGAGACTTATTTTTTTTGTGAAAAACTCTTGGATGTTGTCAAAATCCCTAGGATTTAAACCAATAAGCTCATTCTCCAACTAGAATCCTCTCATAGTATCTTGCTTCCCAACCAAAGATCCTTAAGTAATCCAAATATGATGGTGTGTAGTGCAAGACTCAACATGAAAAATAAGATCAGGAGAAATAAACAAACATAATGTACCAAAATCTTTATCACACCTATTAAACCACTTTTTTTTTTAGTAGCACTTATAGGTTCAACTTTTGTACCCATGGTGATTTTGTACAACCCTTTATGCATCAAATGAATCTCCATTTGTTTTTTCCAACCAAATTAGTTGAATGGAGTAAGGGATGCAATAATATGTGAATCCTTGATAAAAAATAGTAGTATATACTCTCAATACAATTTTTTTTCTCTTAGATCTCAAAGAAATAGCCTGAATTGCATGTTTTGAAAGAAAATAATAAAGAAAGAAAAATATGAGATTTGACAAAAAAAAATCAAATCCCTCATAAAAATTCTGGAAAAATAGGTCTAAGAGCTATGAATAGGGCTAGATCAGCTTTCTGATGCTGCAAGAATCATGAAAAACCAACACCCGAGTCAAAATTTATGCCTCCCAGATTGAAAATAACTACTTCTGACTTTAGAGGCCTGCAAAATAAAACTAGAGAAAAATATAGAAAAATGAACTACACCACTGCATCAGTCTCGAAATCATATTTCCAATGGTATCTTGTTTGAAAATAATAGAGTCTGTACGCCCATTTTACGCTTGATTCAGTAAAGGTGCTCCAAAATGGCCAACAAGTTCTATAGGCAGCCCTGGGGGCTAAAACAATTAAGCCCCTGGTTGCTTGGGTTGACTAGGGGGTTGGCAGTTGGGGGCTAGGGAAAAGCCACTTGTCACCTACATGACTGTGCCAGGGGCTAGTAAGGGCTGGGTGCAAAGTGAACGGTCCCCAATGTGACTGTGACGGTGAGGGTTTAAGCTCGCCGGGGCTGGCTGAGGGCTAACATTAGGTAAACGGCATGTCACATGGTGGTGGTTGTTGGGCAGTGTGGCAGTAGCTTCTAGGTGGCAAGTGGGTGGCACCGTTCTTTTCAATTGGTCTCACCCATTTTAAAATGCTTATTTATTTATTTTTTATTTTTTCGCCTCATGAAGCATGCTTGGGAGGTCGTACGACTTCCCTGGCAAATGGTTTTTTCCTTTTTTTCAAGAGCTCCAAAATTGACCAAACTAAAAGCGTTCCTATGGTTTTTGGTCATTTCAAACATGATGGTTACCTCTATTTTATCCAAAATGCTCAAAATTTTTTGCTACCCCTAGATTTTGCACAAAAAACACTAGACTTGAAATCCTTGTTGGTTCACCAAACTGTGATGAAAATCAATGAAATAAAAGCCAATCCTAACTTTTTCTAGTGCTCTAATCTCCCCCTCAGTGTTACTCAAGGGGATTCAAACTTGGCACCTTTGGATCTAACACCAATTGTTGGAAACACAATTTTTGTTGCACCAAAAGATTGACCTATTAATACCCGATACAACTGTGAGAGTTAACTGATCCACGGGAGGTGGTTAATCCATGTCACGAACCCTGAGGGGGGCACTAACCATATGCCAACACCATATCCTCTCTAAATTCCTATGAGGATAAATGGGTATACCATAGTAGGTGTTCTCATTGATTTGATATCTTAGGTAAACATTATAACTAAGGAGATCATGTTAATTAATTTCCTGCATAAGGATGGATATGATGTACTTGAGAGTATAGTCTGCACACATGATGAACTTTCCATACCTCCTATAGGAATTATTTTAATATCGATCCTCATTTGACCTAAGTATATGAACCTTAAGTTTTACATCATCTCGGGGTCTGAACTCTTCAGAGTGAAGCTAGGCATCCCTTGGCTGGTAGGTATGAATGTAGTTCCCTCAGTTGTGCACAAATGTTTGAAATGAAGTCATGGGGGTTCAATACATGTTGTTCATGACACTGGATATAGACCCTTGGTTTCAAATGGAAGCCATACCTTAGATTAATTTTGTCCTTCCCCTATTCATCCTCTCATGCTTAGGAAGGATATTGTATATTGCACATATCAGAATTACAGGAAAGGATGTTCTAGGCCAAAAGTGAGATACCCTCTATTTCCTTATGTTGTTTCACATAGAGCTTTCTTGAAAGCTGAGAGTAATTTCACCAAGGCGTGTAGAAGAGAAGAAGATAAGTGGTCCCAAGACCCTCTTTCATCCTCTTTTGTTGTTCAACTCGACACTTCCTCTCACTCTCCTTTGGTACCATCTACTTCTATCTTGCATCTGTGAGAGAATCCCATGGTGCTAGCTTGGAGAAAGGCTAAGAGTCCTAAATTTTAGCTTCATGTCTTACCCATGGAACTTAGGCCCATTTGGTGTGGTAGATAGAAATCCCCCTAGGGAGAGTCCTCTATGTCCCAGCCTTTGTGGCCTTCTACTGCTCCTATTCCAAAGGCCATAAATGAGAAGAGGCCTATTTTTGAGGCGCTGGAGTCAATTCCCCCTATCTTTTACAAACCTATCCCTCCTTCTCCCATCCAGGAGATCGTCCCTCCAATGGAAAAATTTGTGGAGGAAACTCTCATGGCTAAGTAGGAACCCCCCATTCCTTTGTAACCTCTAGCTTCTGGTTCAAAGAGTCACATAAACCACCTTGTGCAAGTGCTAGCAAAAGGCTCTTCTAGCTGAGAAAGCTACCTTACAAAAGAAAGAAGAGGAGATAATTGCTCTTGTATTAGGACCTCTTGTCGTGTCCTCCTCTAGCTTCCCTTTTGTGTCTATCCAATCAAACTTTGTATCACTCTCGGCTTTCGTTGTGAGTGCACATGTTCCTAGTAAGGTGCAAGTGTTCATCGCTCCTTTGGTGGAGCCACCTCTACTAATGTCCATTCTAGATGTCTCACATTACCAAAAATTTATAGATATGATTAACGCTTTGGTTGTATCTTCTTTGGTTCTTTCCTCCTCTCCCTCTTCCCTTCTTGCTTCGTTTCTGGGGATTTTTCCTCCTCCGATGAATAAAAGGTACAAAGTGATCCCTCCAGCAATGAAAGACATAAGAGGAGCCCACCTTCTCCAAAAGTCAGTCCTGCGCTGACTTGTCTCATCTTAGTCACGAAACCAGTCCTAGGCTCTCTTGAGTTCATCACTCCTCTCGAATATCTTGGTGGACCTATTAGTGAACCTCAGGTGGAAACACCTCCATCCATAGAGGTAAAACATGTAACTCCTGTTAAGTGCATGTTTAATTTGGTGGATGAAGTTATGACCTTGTCAACGATCTTCACTAAGTTGTTGACCTTGGACACAAGAGTTGAGTAATGGAGACCTCATAGGTCCTTCTTCCTTAACCCTTGTTACAATCAAGTTGAAAGCTCTTCCCCTTAACATGACACCAATGCAAGCTCGTCATCCTTCCTCCTATGATGATCTAGAGTGGGAAGATGACGACCTCCTAGTTGACTAGTATTAGAGGGATACTTGTTGTTATGTGCTTCCCTCGTAATCGTGCTATGTGTGTCTGGGTGACCCTTGTCACTTCTATTAGTGCTTGGATACAAGTGTGGCATTTGTGTTGTAAACCTTCTTATATTTGTCTCATCATTCTTCCATGTTTGTGATTGACTTTTGACAAATTGGGGACAATGCAAAGTGTTGGGGGCATTTAGGCTTCCTTCCATTTTGACCCAATGTTTTATTTTTACTTTGTCTTCCATGCATTCTTCTTGATCTATTTGGGGATTGATGATCTTTTTCCCTTGCACTACGGTTACCTACTATTCATAAATAAAGGTAGATCTGAACCTGCGAAACTAGATCCCCATGTGCCCTCTGTTCATGTTCTCTATCCTTTTGCTTCATCTTTCTCTCTTCATTTCTTGAGTTTTCCCTCTTATGCGTGACAGTGCTACTTCTACATTACGTGATCTTTAGAAAATGAATTTTTTGCCAATGAATATTTTCTCAAAGACCCTCCACACACTTCTTTGGTAGAATTGAATTCTCAACTTGAAAACCTAATGAAACATGTTTCCTCCATCATGGGTTCATAAAGAAAGGACTTGGAAACCTTCCTCTAAAGCACAAAAACCTTTGATCTTCCCCTTGCATGGGGGCATATCCTTCCTTTCGATTTACTAGATGAAGTGAAAATATTTCAAAAGGATTCCTTGATGATGAATCATTTCAAGAAAGAAGGAATTGGATTTCGAATAGTGCATCCCTTGAGTGGACTCTTTCTTTTCACATCAAGTTCCCAACAGAGCCCCTCAAAAAGCCTTTACATCTTGGCATCTAGTTCAAGGGCAGAACGACTAGATTGGTTTCACATCTTAGCATCTAGCATAGGGGCAGCCCAACTAGATCTATTTCTTATCTTTGTGTCTAGCCTGGGGGTAGGCTGACTAGACCTACTTCACATCCTTGTGTCTAGCTTGGGGGTAGCTTGACTAGAATTTTCCTTTCAAATTTCGCATCCCTTGAGTGGACCCCTCTTCCTTTTGAAGGGTTCCCGAGGTACCCCTTTTAAGTCTTCCAACTTGGTGATGGTATCCATGATTATCTGTAACCTACCTTGCACAACCACTTCCTGACATGTCATATCTATGAGTAAACATGTCGTCATTCCTAACTCTATGAAGTCCCATTTGCTTGGTCTCCTTCATGTGAGAGTTCTTGGGGGATACCTTCCTTGCAGGTGTGTGGGTCTATAAGGTGCTTTCCTTGGTTTCCTTCATGTGAGATTTCTTGAAGGATACCTCCCTTGCAGGTCTGTGGGCTTGTGAGGTGCTTTCATTCTTCAACTTTATAGTTATGTGGAGCTATGAATTCCTTTTCCTATCTTACACTTTTAGGTTTTCTAGACCATGATCTACTTCCTTGACGGTTCAAGTATAATTTTCTAACCCTACTACCTCTTTGATCTACTTTACCAGAGCACTCATCGGTATTTGTGCTTGCTAAAGTGGGGGAAAAATTTATAGGAGTGAATTTGTACCCCTAATCCAATTTCTCCTTTTACCCCTCTCTACTTTAGAAAACCAAACTCGGAGGCTTAATTCCACATGAGCTCGCTGCTCTTAACCCACTTTGCACTAGTTTTGAGTGTTGGTGGATGAAATTCTATCAAGCACACCTGCACAACATGCAAAACTTTGTGTGGCATGCTTATGTCACTTGCAAATTCTTGCAGCTAGAGTCTATAGAGACGTTACACTTCCTATTGGGGGTCAAATTGTAACACCTCCCTTCAACAGGTCAACCCGAATATGGTCGTTTCTTCATATCCCTCTTGATATTCTTCATTGCATCATCCATTTTGATCTCTAAAGCTCTTGACCATTCATTCATTCATTCATTCATTCAAGAGCTCTTAGTATTCACTCCAAGCATTACAATAGAGAAAGTGTAGGATAAATCCATTGCAACAGAGGCTTTATTTCCTCTCATTTATCTCTCCCACTAGCCTTGAGCACTTTCGATGGAGGTGGTAAGATCCTCACTCATCTTCTCTATTACTTCGTTGAGTTAACACATTATTGTTTCAAAGTTTTTTGTGTACTTTGCATGTATTCCTTTCTTTATCACATCATTTCTATATCATTGCAAACTTGGTTGTTTGTGGAGATGGAAACACCAAAGCGGGGGTCTTATTGAGGAAGACCCCTAAACAAACCCCCAACATTTTCCCTCTTTTTTGTGTGTGGGTGGAGATATCTTGGAGCGAGCTAGTAAAAAAGATATTATGCGAGATCATCTTCCTCACCATCGTGGTAATATACATGCTTCAACACATTTTTCTTTATGTTTCATATTTCATAGTGCTATTTTGCACCTTTGAAAACTCTTAACTAGGATGACAGTTCATTTTTGAGAGGGCCAACCTTGTCTCCCTAATTTTCTAGCTGTATGGAAGCCAGTGCACCTAAGAGACGTCAGCGCATTGTGTTGTCATCCCAAAATAGCACTCCTATCCTCTGATAGAGAGCTATCAGTGACACATAGTTTACCCTAAGAATCAACTCATCTAGTCTCCTATCAACTCTCAGGTTTGCAGAGTGGTCAAGGGACTTGATATTCCTCATCATTCTCATCCCTCCTATCATAAAATTCCCTTTAACTAAGGTAAGTTAGGGCATCCATATTGCTCTCAACCTTTCGTGACCTAGGACCTTGTAGTGGTTGGTCCCCCTCTCTTACAGTTTCCAGATTTCTTATTTTACTTGATTCCTTGCATTTAGTTTTCTTTCATTATGGCTGTGTATTTCAAAAAGTTTTGGATGTATTTCAAATCCTTAGTTGACATGTCAAGTTCTGCCTTTGGAAATGATCCTAATGACCTTGAACCCACTCCTTCTCAATCAACTCCTAATTCATGTCCTCCTTGGGATGTTGACATCATTGGACAAGATAATATTAGCATGAATAGGTTTGTCAATGATTTCCTTAACAACCTTGAAGAAAATTCATCCTTTTACCCATGCATGAAACAACCAAAGATTCCTACCATATCACCTCTTGAGATATTTGGTTACCTACATCATGAAATTACAAAGCACATAAGTTAACTACATAAGGTGAACCTATTTCTTCTCAAAATGTAACTCCTCAACCATTTTACAATAACCAAGTGACAAATACTCCAATCAACCTTCAACAAACCTATGGAAAAGGTTTTACCATTATGAGAAAACAAGGAGGGAACACAACAACTGAACATGAAAGAAATCAATTTTATGAACAACTATTACCTGATGAAACTACCAAGGGGATAGGCTATCAAGATCCCCCTAATAATTGTATGCCTCCTCGAGAATTTATTTGGCTTCGTGATGATGGCATGGTGATCTTTGATTCCCCCATGATATGAATGTTCTTCTTCCTCAAGAACTTTCACCATCCCATAAAAATAGCATGGAAAACAATAAGGTCATATCCTAACCTCTTGCCCTAATCTCCTCTCATGAAATTTGAGAATCTAGTAGATGCAATAGGCATTACAAATTATAAAAATCAAGTTTTCTTTTTATCCACCACCTGAATGTGAGAGGAAATTAAAAATACACCTAAACAAAGAACTCATTATATTACCACTGAAGAATAGGTTGGTGATATGTTCTAAAGATGATAATGTTCCACATTGTGCATATCATCGTGTTCTTGGACATAGAAGTGATGAGTGTCATCATTTGAGAGAAATACTGAAAAAGTAACATTTGTATGGTGGTAATTGCTACCCTCCCAAACCATAACTAATATCACACCCTATCATGTAATGGTTGTAGAATATTCTCTTCTCACTATTACATATTCCTTCCCATCACCTCATTTGGCTCATTATTTCCTTGCACTAAGTGTAGGCAAGAAGATACTACCCTTTCCCTAGTAGTGCATTTGTCCTTGTCCCTCTAGCTAGTTGCCCACATGCAATTTACACTGAACAAGATTGGGAGGCAGATGAATTTTTAGGTGGTTGACTTGAATTTACCCTACAAGTAACTTTATTTTTCTTTTGTGTGTTTACATGTTCACCCATACTATTTTGTTTGATGTAACATTCCTTTATTTGTATCTCCATTCTTCTATATATCATGACTTCTCTTTCACTTATCACTTTGGGTTTCTCCCTTCCTTTTGGGGATGATGTTGTTGCAAGTATGGATGTTTTTGGTGGTGTTGTCATTAATTTATTCATTTATTTCAACATAGTTCAGGTTGAGTAAGTTATGTATTTGACAAGTGCTTTTGAGAAAAAATTACAAATCATGAAAGAAAAATTAAAGTGTGTTCTGCGTGTGCTCTGGTATTGTTCTTTGAATTTCTCTTGTGTTTATCCTATGCCTATGATTATTTCTAGCTGTGTTCATAAGCTTGAATGGATCATATATTCTGATTTTTGGCTTCTAGTTTGATGGAGTGTAGAAGATATGTTCACTCGTGTGTGAACTGGTTTGCCAAATCTATTTGTTTCAGGACTAGGAGAATTTTTTTGGCTCTATAGTCTTCTAATATTTGGTTTCATATCTTGCGGTTCTAGGAGATGAATATTTCGGATGGTTTATGTGTTCTGATAAATTTTCTTGTGGTTTGGCACTCTGGAAGACCTGCTCTTGAGCTCCCGTGTTTTTGTTGGTTTGTTTGGCTGGACTAGTGAAGAGTTCTCCATGAATGATTTTTTTTTAAATTGTTGTGGATGTACCTGAGGTGCTCTCAAAGATGGTGAAATGATTTGTGAAGCATGTTGAGTAATCCATGTGTGATTATCTTTATAGAGATGATTTACTTCAAATATCATTTGTGTTTTCATTATGTTTGGACAACCTGGTGTTTACACGTTACATTAGGATTTTGCATTGATTTGAGAAAGCGTGTACATGATTCAAGATGGTGTTTGGGTCCTAAATAAAATATGTAATTTTTCCTCTCCCATTCTTATCTATCGTGGAAATTTTGAGGAGCCAACCTAGTTTTAATCTGTGATTTAAAATTGTATAGCTGACCTTGGTGAATGTTTCTAAGGTTGAAGATGGTATACAAGAAAATCAAGTTGTGGAAAATTTCATATCCATCAATCTATCATCAGGGAATTGAGAAAGTGAGTGAAGTGTGTGAACAAGTGTGAAAAGAAGAGAGTGGAAGAGTGAATTGAGGCATTAATACTCTAAGGTGTTAGATTGTTGAATGCAGTGAGCTAATGGCATCTACAATCTTCTGATGAAGTTCTGAATGTGTGGAAACCTAGTGGTGGATCTTCATTTATCTCTTTTTATTTTTTTGTAGGTAGTGAGCCTTCCTTCTGAACAGTGAGTCCTTCTCAGGGTAGTGAGCCTTTGTATTTGGGCAATGAGCCCTCTGGTAGTGAGCCTTTGTATCCTATATTGCATTACTACTATATTGTGATTTAATCCTCACCGTGGTTTTTCCATCATTGGGTTTTTTCATGTAAATCTGGTGCCTTTGTTGTTTTATTTCTATTATTTTCATTTCATGTTTACAATTAATAATAGATTGAAGTTAAGGTAAAAAGATTCAATTTATAAGTAAAGTGATTTGATATAATTGATTCACCCGCCCTCTCACTTGTTTTATGCATTTTAGTAATTGGTATTAGTGCTCTAGTTCCTTAGTGAAAATCTTAACCGCTTGACGTAGATCAGGTGGTGCACAAGTTGCAGATCCTAATTTTGGATGGATCTGTTTATAGTGACTAGAAAGAACAAATGAGAATTTATCTAATTTCAATTAATTTCAGTACTTAGAAATTTGTGGAGACAAAGTATGTGATATCATCAGTTGGTCCTTCCTCTGCTAATGAGGTTGTAGCATTTGAAGAGAATGAAAGAGAAAGGTATGTTATATTTAGTTCTTTATCTAAAACTAAAAGAAAAAAAATTATTTCTCTACATATTGCTCATGAACTATGGATAAAATTGAAATACATTTATCAAGGGAATGATAGAGTAAAGTTGTTAAGGAAACTAACTGCTAAGAAAATATTTGAGAGCTTGAGAATAGAAGATGGAGAAGACATTGCAAGCTATTATCAGAGAGAAGAAATTATAGCAACAAAAATCAAGAATAAAGGTGGTACCATGAAAAATGAAGATATTTTGAGAAGATCTTGATGACCTTACCAAAAAATTATAGTGAAAAATTATCTTCTCTTGAAGAACTTTATGATCCAAGTACATTTACTAAGGAGCATCTATTTAGTGTCCTGACTGCATTAGAGATAAGGAGAAGACTGAAACAACCTTTAAAGCAATGAAAATAGGAGATTAGTCGGATGATGATGACTTAGAAGATTTGGAAGAAAAGTTCACAAGGAGATTGAAGAAAGGTACTGATAAATACAAAGGTAAGTTTCCCTTTAAGTGTTTTAGTTATGGAAATATCAGCCATTATGCATCAAGATGTCCTAATAGAGCTACACAAAAGAAGAATAAGGAAAATAACAATAATTACAAATATAATAAGCATAAGGAGTTCAAGAAATTGTATTATGTTAAGGAATATGGAGGAATTTATGATGATGAATATGAATTTGATGAAGATAAAGATGAATGTTTGTTTCTAGCCTTGGAAAAGAGTGTTGTATCTACTAAACATTGAAGATGTGCAAAAGAATCTGATCTGGAGAGTAAGAAGGATGAATCAGAAGGTACTCTAATAACTTCCTTTCACGCCAGACAAGATGAAGACTTCTGGGTAATTGACAATGGATGTTCAAATCATATGACTAGAGATAGGAGTAAATTTACTAAACTTGAGAAGTATGATGGAGGAATAGTTATGTTTGGATATGATTATAGTCCTAAGATTGTTGGTAAAGGAAAAATTAGGTTTGATGGAAAACATAATACGGACAATGTTTATTATGTAAAGGTCTTCAAGCATAATCTCTTGAGTTTTGGAAAAATGTGCAGCAAAGGTTTTAAGCTTGTGTTTCAGGATAACACTTGTGAGATTAGAAAAGGATGTAGAACTATTGTTGCAGCTGCAAGAAGAACTCATGGAAATATCTATCAACTTAAGGGTGGCGATGTCCATTGTTTTGTTTATCATATTAATGAGAGTTGGATTTTTCACCGGAGGATGGGACATGTGAATTTTGATAATTTTTTTAGGATCAGTTCTAGGGAATTTTTCAGAGATCTACCTACAATGACAAAGCCTTCAAATTCAATCTGCAGAAGTTGTGTTGAAGCAGAATTTTCCATGTAGCAGCAGTCTTATGGGAAACTTAGCTATTGGGGGACATTGTGCGCTAGCTAAGTAACCTCCGGGATTTTAACGAAGAAAGATCTTCATTTAGTGGGGGAAGTAAAAGGTAAGGAAGATAGCAAGAATGTAAAATCTACACTACAGGTGATGCACCAAAGTCTTAGACAAATTTACGAGAGCACAGTGCAAAATGCAAATGCCCGAACCACTAAATTTCTATTAGTTAAAACAATTTTCTCAAAAGAACTTGAACATAATAATACCTTCTTATTTTGCATAGCATAAATTTAGCATAACTTTTAGCTAACATAGAAGAGTTGAAGTAAACATGGTCTACATTTATTGAGATATGAAATATTATACAAAGCTGAAGAACATGCATTCATACAATAAAAGAAGATAGTGACATGGACAATAGTCTCATTAAATGCGTAAAAAAACAGAAAGGCTAAAATTATTTGGCATAGTCTGGAGTCATTTTAATTCAATAAAGCTACTACAAAGGCCTTCTTCCCAATGCTCGGGAGTTTTTTGGTAAAACCTAATCAATCTCTAATTAAAGAAAAATTGCCATATAAAAGGCCAGTCCACCGCCTAGAGACACACCAAAAGAATAAAAAACAATGAGAAGGGACCGACGGTTTAGATTACCTCGAGCTTCCACAACAAAACATCGACTTGCCAATAGCATGCCAACGAAGCCACGACATAGAACATAAAACCTTGCGGAAATAGGAGAGAACACACAACACCAAGTGAGTACGAAAGGTTTGATGGCATTCCCAAGGTAATTGGCATAGAAAAAAACACCATGCATCACCCAGAGGGAGCCTGGTAGAAAGTTGAAAAAGCTCCAGCGGAAAGCAACGAGAAGGAGCCACATTGAGTGCCCCAAGCAAAATAAAGTACGAGGCAGGCCCAACACTGAAAGTAGCCAGGGAGAGCCACGTGGCATGCAGATGAAGAATTCCGAGAAGTGAAGCAAAAGGAAAACAAAAATATTTGCAAGGAGGCCACGTGGAGTGCTCCGAGGGCAGTGAACATTTGTAATTTAAGGCACAACCGCAAAGGTAAATATAAAACTGCAAAGGCTTCAACAGGTTTTGTTGAACAGTTTGGTGACTCACAGGGGCATTCACTCATGGAATGAAGAACCCTA
This sequence comes from Sequoiadendron giganteum, assembly GCA_007115665.2. NCBI lineage: Eukaryota > Viridiplantae > Streptophyta > Pinopsida > Cupressales > Cupressaceae > Sequoiadendron > Sequoiadendron giganteum. Next base: position 590,739,043 of record CM021104.1, on the reverse strand, counting down.
GAAACTTGGTTCAGCATCCAAAATGCTCACAACCTTGAGAGGGCAGGCTACAAACTGTTCCATACTTCTTTTGATAGTGTGGAAAGAGCTTGCAGATGCCCGTGAGCCAGCCTGAGATCAATAATTGCCTTGAAGGGAAATCCGCCTGCTACCTTTGTCTCCAATTCCAATTGGAAGAAGAGTTGTGCCTACTGATGCACAATTCCCTCAATTTCTTCGGTAGTCAAAGATTGATCAAAGGTCTGGAAAATAGAAAAGTCCTGCTTCTTTTCTTCGATCATTGCAATGATATGTTCCACACTCGCTATTACCTAATCCACAATGAAGGGCAAAGGGAGGTCTCTCTGAGTCAAGCGGGAAAACATCACCCGCATGTCGCTGGTAATTTGGTTTAACTGAGCTCTACAATCCGCTACCTATTGAACGACCTCATGCATGGAGATGAGGCTACTTGCAACCAGAGCTATTGTCATTTGGTGATCGATGCCCACGTTGCTCAATGCCTCATCTAAAGGAGTATACAATTTACCGAATAAAATTCTAGCCTTCGGAACCTTGTAAGAAGTTAACTCCTAAACCTGCTGTATTGATTCACTCACTATTCCGCAAAGGCTAGCCGCTTGTGCCATAAATTTCAAGGTGGGCTGAAGAGTAAGGCACAATGCCTTCACCTTTTCCTAGTATGATGCATACAACTCTTTTTAAATTACCAATGAGCTCATCTGGGGTGCAAGAGGTTGGGTCCTTAGGGTAGCAAATTTTGCCTCTTTGTTGCTCAAACTTGCCTTTACCTTTGCCAAGTTTTTGTCCAATATGGACATTGCTCCTTCAAAGTCAAAATCTCTTTTTCCTTTTTTGCCAAGGCCAATTCATCCTGCTTAGTCTTTTGAGTCTCCAATTCCAGATTGACACCTATTTCAACAATTTCGACAGTGGTGTTCTACCGGAGCTCCTTCATTCCCTTAGTTAGCAAGTTAGACTCAGTGCGGATTTTCTCCTCATTTGCTTGGCTCTGCTCGACCTTCAGTTGGAGAGTCGGAACGATCTCTTCGCTCAAATCCTACAATACCTTGATTTTAATTTCAAAGGCACTCCTCTCCTTCTCTAGGTGACTTATTTCATTCTCTTGGTATTTAAACTTGTTTACCTAGATGTCGACCTTGCCTTTAAGCTTCGCGATTTGATCATCCTTCTTCGCTTCCCGACTGAGCTTGAGAAAATCAATGGTCACTATTTTTTGGGTATCCTCCATTAGCTCAGCTTTATCCCACGGTCAGTCCTGCTACAAATATAACCCAACAACATTCATAGAATAATCACTTGGTAGCATTTCGCCCTCTTCCTTGATCACATTAGGAGTGATCTTTGCAAACATCAGGGAATTCTGACTTTCATTGAATACAGTTTGCAAGTGGGGTTCTGCCTGCCTGGTTGAGTCTTTCTATCTCCTTTTATTGATCCAGTTGGCATGGGTGGAGCTTATTTGCATCAACCTATGAAAATACTCTTGGGTAGAGATACCCAGGCCTTTAGCAAAAGGGTACTCCTGCAGAATAGCTAGCGGAAAATACAATGTACTTAATGAATCAGAGGTTTTGCTGGGCCTTGTGATGATGGTAGGGGAGAATGGTGGAATGAATTGGCCACTCTGAGGGGATGGTAATGTGGTGTAGGGAAAGACTAGAGATGTGCCAACTAGAGGGCTGGGTCTCAGAGATAAAAATTGTTGGCCTACGAGTCCAGAGCTTTCACCAAATTGCATTCCAGGCAGAAGATGGAAGGCGGAGGATGAGTGTGCCCAACCAAGAGGGGTAAGACCTAACTACCTAGGAAATCCAATGGCAGAGATAATTGGCATAGATGAAAAAGTAGGGGCAGACGAAGGAGAAACTAGAGACATAGATGAGAGAGAAGAGGGAGGAAAAGTTACTTGAGGCTCAAATAGAGCCGTAGACATGCCGACTGCTTCTCCAGTGGCTACTTCACCTCTCTACCAGACTCCTTGGTTCGTTGATGCTTTTCCTTTGGATATTCATCGAGATCAACCACAACCCACTTCCGACCGGAGGTAGCCCTTGTCCGATTTCGTGTTGATTTAGAGGAGCCGAGTGGCACCGATGTTTGTGCATGTGGTTCATCCTCGTGTGTAGGTGACTTACCAGTATCTTTCTCATGCATTGGACTTGTGGCAATGGAAGGGGAATTCTGAGTTACTTCCTCCTTGGATTTTGCAGCTGCTTCTTCATTTCTGTAGTGTTGCACGTATGTTGAATGATTCAAAGACCTTTCATTGTCCAAATGTTCATTTTCCCAAATTTCATCAAATCTCTCATCAAGGGATACCTCGTCATGAAGCTTGCTAGCTGTCAGAATCTCCTACCGGTATAACTAGAAGGCTTGCATTTTTTGGGCGTCCCGAGCTTACTCAATTGGGTGATCAGGGAGGGGTTGATCTTCAGTTTATAGTTGACCCTCCCAATGATGTGATAAAAATTCAGCCATGGCGGTCAACCATCCACTGTAGGAAAATACTCAAGGCCTACGTATCTACTTAAATTTCCTTCCTCGGTGTTTCTCTGAAGGTCCTAGAATGGTCGGGGCGAATGTGGGATTTTGATGCCAACCTCAAATAACTTATTGTCAAGGTTGTAATGCCAAGAATCCTCTATCAATACCAGCCTGAGATGACCCAGCTTTGAAAGTGGAATCACCAAGGTATCAATCTTTGCAGTCCTATTCTTTACCAGTGACACAGATCCAAACATGATCGACGGGTGTAAATAGGAAGTTAAGTGTTTCCCCCCCCAGTAATCATCATCAAGGGTACAAAGCTGCCTCATTGCCTCCAGTGCCAGCATTCTATCCGATAAGTAACGGGGAAGATGGAAGGCTCCTAGGAAAAACCAGGTATGCAGAGTATGGTGAAATCCACGCCAAAGAACCAATCATAAGGTGGTACCAACTTTCCCAACCAGGACCTTTGTCGGGGCGATATGCGTGCAGTCATATTGATGCTAGCTCTATCCAAAGCCCATAGAGTGGGGGCTATGAACGAACCTGAGAATGCACAATAATCAAAATTCCTTGACATGACAGGGGTCGATGTCGAAACTGATTTCCTCAGACCACTTTCATCAAAATAGCCAGTGCCATGGATGCTGCAAAGTAATCTGGGTTTTGGTGCAAAATCAAGTAAGCCAGAAAAGAGGAATACCTAAACTTAGAGCCAACCCCAAATTCCCGCAATTGTTGCTAGATTCTATCACTAACAACCCTTGCAAAATCTAGGAGCAAAGCCTCATGATTCATCTTCAACATGAAGTAGAGGCACATTTGAAACTTGAAAACCTCTTTGTTTGTGTCCAGACCCCACTAGTGCCAGCATAGAAGTGATAGAGGAGGCCCCACCTTTCAGAGCCTTTAAATTGAAAGGGAATTTGGGTGGTGCCGAACTACTTGTTGGCTGATTGATCTCGAAGCAATAAAACTATGGCCCCATCTAGAGCTCTCCCCACTTTTTCTGCAATCTTTTCACCTCAAAAATCTCAACTTCATGGGTCAAAGGGAGCGGGATGCACAACATATCTTGAATAGCTTTAGGGCTAATGACTACCCAGAAATCTTTACCATTGAGTACCCTAGTGTCCGAGTCAAAATGTAACACGCATGCTGCCATAATTTTCGGGCATGGGTGTACCAAAGGAACCATGTACTGTGGAAGGCCACAGAACCATAGACACTTGTTAAATTGATTTGATATATGATTCATCTTTTCACAAGAGGCCTCCCTCTGACTCTTAGTATTGTGGGATAGCTCAGGATCAAAAATTTTAACCCAATCCTCTACAACTATTGCCTGATCCCCGTGAGGGATTGCATTCAAAATATTCTGGTCTACCAGATGGGTGTAGGTCCAGTGAGGCTTTGTGGTTATGCGTGGAGAGGCATAATAATCTTGATCGTAGAGCTGCACACAGGGTGCTCTCTTCATTTGCTTGCTTATAGTTGTTGGGGCTAGGGTCTCTAATGGATTCTCTGCAATTTTAGCCATATTCGCAAGAACCCTTTCTGCAAACCTTCGAAAACGGTCTAGCTTTTCTGAAAAATTATTTCCTCTTGTGAATGCCTTAGTTGTTTAATCCTTGGTAATTTTTTTGCAATAAGTATGTTCTATTGCATGCCTTAACCTACCTTTTCGATCCTCAGGAAAAGCGACTGAAAAGGGTACATGTCGGCCATTCATACCAAGTTGTTATGATGTGTCGATAGCTTTATTCATGCGAAAGGATTTCCAACTAGCCAAATTGCTCGAGCATTTAATAGATAGTTGCTCACGTGTGATGGAGCATTGATTTTTCTCAAAAGATAAACCAAGGCACGCCGAGAAAACTGGCTCACAGGCATTTTGCATTAACTGATTTTATTTTAAGTATAGGTCACATTGCCCAATTGCCTTTTCTAATGATTTCACCCTGAATTGGATGGGATAGTGGTGCTTTGTGTAGACACCTAGCCTATCATTGAATGAATGTGGAAAATTAGCAAAGCAAGTTGTAGATTGTACCTACACCTTCCCATCACCTCTCACGCTGCAACACGGAAAAACGAGGCTTAGCGGCACACTTGGGCTCAGTCGATAATGATGATTCTCTCGGCTGGCTACCCTTATCTAGTCTATAAATAAGGCTCCTTTATAGCATTGCAAATTACAAACATTTCTAGCCCTCCAAGCTTAGTAAGCTCTTCTTGCCTTAGTAATTTCATCTTCTAGCCCGAAGCAAACAACATGGAAATGCCAGTGAGGCTTGTCTACAAAAAGACTCAGGCTGCCTTTCTCAAAAAAATTAGATGTAGATGCCTGAAGTGCATGATAGGTGTGAAGAACTTGTAGTATGTGAAGGAAATCAAGTGGGTCTTGGGGAGAGACTGCGTGGAGTATGAAGAGCACTACCAGGTGAATACTAGCATTTTTTTGCACGTTGTCCCCTCACTACTGGACATTAGCGTTTCCAAAGGCAAGGTTTCGAGGCTGACAAAGTGGGTCTTTCCTTGGTGCTACCTCAGAGGCTTGGATCAGATTGTGCACATGACCCAATTTAATCATGGGATTCCATCGGTTCGCAACATTTGGCTGCAGCAACTGCATGGAGGCATTGTTCCCACCAGGCCTTTCCTTTTCAGGTTTGAGCTAGAGACTCACGAGGAGCATCGTGCCAAGGTCCGTGCTAGCTGCTACTTCATTATGCATGTGCACTATATTGATTAATCTTCAACGGTACAAAGATTTTGAAAGAATGGTGTTCCCCGATCTTGAGCCACCTGCAATCATGATTACTGGTCCTTCCCATAGTTGACCTGAGAACAAAGATGATCCCATTTTTTTCTTTTCTGCACTTCCAGCTCCGCTCTATAGCAGACCTATGTAACTATTCATATGAGGCTTCTGGCCCCAAATACATTGTAAATTTTTGGCTCCTATGAATATAATATATGCCCTTTTCAGAAAACTTAGCCCATTTACAATATTTTTTCACGTTTTCTACACCATTGCTGCTATTTCATTTTATTTCTTGCATTGAGAGGATCCAAAAATTAAAGTAGGAAAGAATAATTACATATATACAAATGTACAAATGAATAAAATCTTTTAAGATGTATTCTGTTGACTGGAATACTCAGGGTATTACCTTCCATATCCTCCAACTCGAAAGAATTGAACTATTTACACTAGGCAATTTTGAATGGCCCTTCCTAGAGACTATTAAATTTTCCGTGTTTTTTGGGCTTTGCTTCGCGCTCATTGAATTTGAGAACCAAATCTCTGCATTGTAACCCTTGATCAAAAGCCCTTTTATTGAACCACTTCCTCACCACCTGCTAGCGACTATTCATCACTTCTAGGGCATGCTCTCTTTCTCTTGTACTTCAAGTAACTCGGAAAACCTCACCTCCATTGCTTTGTTTTGTTCAATTTCTAGGGATTTAAGCAACTGTAGGGAAGGAATTTTTGTGGCAATAAGTAGAAATGCTTCTTTCCCATACACCATCTCATAAGGAGATGTCTTCAATATCTGCTTAGGCATGATTCAATCTACCCATAGCGTTGTTCAGAGGTTCCTATGCCACTCTTTTTGATGTTTCGAGCCTATCTTTTTGATCAAACTAATGAGATTTTTGCTAGTAGACTCTGCGAGACCATTTCCCTGGGGATAGTAGTTAGAAGAGGTCTTTAGGAACACTCCATATTTCAATGTGAACTGGCTCATCTTTGAGTCGAGAAAAGCCTTAGCATTATTAGAGATGATTGTTTTAGGCGGGCCGAATCTGGCCACCAGTTCTTCAAGGAAATTAACCATCTCCAATTCTATTGCATTTTTTAAAGTTGCTGCCTCTACCCACCTGGTAAAATAGTTAGTTGATGTTAATATCCATCTATGTCTAGCTGGAGAGAAAGGGTTAATCATCCCAATGAAATCTAAGCTCCATTGAGCAAAAGGTTCTTCTAGCACTATAGGCCTTAAAGGCATAACAACATTCTATCTATTTCTGACATAAAATTGGCATTCTTTGCAAGACTTAATCAATGAAAATGCATCATTAAAAAGTGTTAGCCAAAAATACCCAGCACATATAATTTTAAATGTCGTGGTTGTTGCAGAAAAATGTCCTCCTGTAGGGCTATTATGGCATTGATCTAATATCTTCTTGGCTTGCTCCTCATTCACACATCTTACTAGGATGCCGTTAAAATTTCTTTTAAATAGGAAACCTTCCAAAAGAACATAATTGCTATTCTATAGGTGGTAGAAATATTTTTTGAAGGATGGGAGATCAATCAGATACTTCCCTGTCTGCATGAAATTTATTCTATCATCGAGCTAGCTGCTCTGAGAACTCTCTTTGTTTATTAACACAGGTTCTAGAACTTCAAGCTCTACCACTAGTTCGCTATATTCAGCGAGATATTCACACAGTCCCTTTCATTTGATAGTCTTGACAGGCCTAATTTCAATATCATATTCTAGGATCTTAGTGATCCAGTTAGCTCTCTTTTCCATGATTTCTCCCTCCATAATGTATTCTCGCAGACTAGGATGTGGCACACAAATAATCACCTTATTGTATGATATTAAGTGCCAAAATTTCTTAAGCCCTTAATGATGGTGAAGGCCTGTTTCTCTGCAAAGTTGTACTTTACCTCGTATTCCTTTAAAGTTTGTGAATAAAAGGAAACTGGAGATTCCCTTGTATCTTCATCATCCTTTTGTATAAGCACTATGGCAATACTATTTCCACCACCAAAAACATACATAATAAAATCCTTTGACAGGTCCGGATTAACCAACACAGGAGCAGAAGAAATAGCCTCCTTTATAAGCTCAAAATATTTTTTGGCTTCCGTCATCCATTTGAAAATCTGGTCCTTCTTGAGCATTAAAGTAAGAGGACGAACAATACTTGCAAAATCTGCAATAAATTGGCTAATAAAGTTAACCTTACCCAGGAAAGACTGCACACCCTTTTTTTTTATAGGTAATGGGAGCTCCCGGATCGCATCCACTCTTTCTAGATCAATGGCAATGGCTTCCTTGGAGACAACATACCCTAATAGATTTCCTTGGGGAACTCCAAATACACACTTCTTCGGGTTTAAAGAAATCCTGAATTCTTGGCACTTCTGGAAAACAAGCTCCAAATGATCAAAATGATGATCACCAGATTTTGAGAATATTGTTAAGTCATCTAGATAGATGAGTATTTATGGTTCAAATCTTTAAAAGCAATGTCCATAGCTCTCTGAAAGGTGGCTCTGGCGTTTGAGAGCCCAAAAGGAATTTTAGCATATGCATACATTCCCCACTAAGTGGTGAACGATGTTTTGTATTGGTCCTCTTCCTTTACCCAAATCTGGTTATAGCCTGAAAAACCATCCAACATTAAGAACATTTAGAAGCTAGCTACAGTTTGCAGAATTACCTCCATTGAAGGAAAGGGGTAATGATCCTTTAAGGATGCTCTATTCAAATCTTGGAAGTCTTTGCACAGGCGTATATCTCCTTTTTTCTTCTGGACTGGCACCAAGTTTGACACCCAAGTGTTGTGTTTGATCAGAAACACTATTCGAGATGTGATCAATTTATTTAACTCCTGTGAGGAGTGATTCTATCTTTTGGTTCACAGGTCTCTGCTTTTGGTGAATTGGCTTTGCCCCTTCTATCAATTCAATTGTATGCTCTATGATTCTGGGATCATATCCCTTAAGATCATCATATGACCAAGCTACTACACTTGGGTATTCTCGTAGAAGTGTCTTAGTCTATCTTTATTCTTTTGCGAGACTTCTTTTCCCACCTTGAAATGTTTGTCTTCCCCGATATGCAAATCGGTGTAATCACCTTTATCAGCCACCAGCTTCCTTTTGTCTCTTGTCTCATCATCAAAATCAAATAGGCTCTCCAGAGTGACTAGGCCTCTTAGAATATTGTTATATTTAAGCTAGATAATCTGATCCCCATAAGCTTTGTTGATCTTCGGTTGCAGCTGATCGGTGAATTCTCCAGATGACTGAAGGAATGATGCAATATGAGTGTCACTATCAAGAACCTGCCAATCCTGATTGTTATCAGGGATGGCAGGTCTTATGATTACCCTCATGCCATGCTTATTTCTCAATGATTCAGAGGCCGGCTCAAACTAAGCCCCAAGAGTCACCATTTTATCAGCCTCAAAATTCATCTCTCTTGGAATAACCTGGATATTGAATGCTTCAAAGTTATCAATTAGATCCCAGACTCTATGTTGATAGGATCGCATACGGATATTTTTAGCACCTGAAGTCCCACGAATTTGGTTACACACTAACTCTGAATCCCCGAAGACACTTATCTGCTTTGCACCCATCTTTTCCGCAAGGCTTAAACCATGGACGAGACCTTCATATTCAGGTTCATTATTTCAACATGCAAACTAGAAGCGGTAAGACCTCAAGGTATTATCGTTGGATGGGGATATCAAACAAACCCTCGCTCTTGCTCCTACTCCTACTCTACATCTAGCTCCATCAAAGTATAAGGTCCATATTTTCGAAGATTCTTCACCTTCAGATTCCTTAGTAACCTTGGGCATGATCTGCCCTTCTTCATGTATAACATAGGTTCTGAGGCCAGTTACATGGTAATTCCTGAAAGGGTCTGTATCAATAAAATAATTTAACAATTTTTCTTCATCTTGCATTTGGGAGCTAATAGCATCTTCTTCTTCAAGAAAATTCCACATTGAACCTTTCTTCCTGAGTGATTGAAGTATGTGCTTCTTCAAAATCTAGCAGAGCTTCATTAGCAACATGTTCAAAATGTAGAGTTTTTGATAACAAGTGCAACCAATCTAGCACCAGATATCCTCCTACATTTGTAGTGAACTCTCAGGACAAACAGATTGCGAACAAAGGAGGGATATCAATGAGTATGGTATCCTAATTTATAGGGATACTAGGGCAGGCAAACAAAGTCATAGGTAATCCCTTGATTATCCTGACAGTATCAACCTTATTTCCATCTAGCTACATGAATCCTTTGTTCAAAGGTTCATACTTTAAACCAAAAGCATCAACTAATTACTGTGGCATGATAGTGGTGCTAGCGCCAGAGTCGATCATATAGTTATGTAATAATTTATCACCAATAATCAGTGTTAGGAAGAAAGGCTTAGGTTTAGGCTTACTTTTCTTTCTAGACTCGAGTTTCTCCTTCATCTGAATTGTCAGAACCTTTTAAAATTCCATCTTGGATACATTCCCTTCAATGGACGGGGAAGGTACCTTCTTATCTTTCTCTCTCGATAACGCCTTTTGCAATAGTACCTTCTACTCCGGAATAGCCAGGACATCCCACAGAGAAGCGTTGGAAGATGACTTCTTCAACTGTTCTACCACATTAAACTATTCTCATGATTCGTGAGTCATGGTGACTTTCTCTTTAGCTTTGAAAATCAGTACAAGCCTAACGGCCAATGCGTCTAGTTGTTTGGCAGTAGCAGGGGTGACTGATGGAGCTTTCACCTACGAAGGAAGTGGACTCAGAGAGCTAGGAAGGGCCACCTTAGACTGCGATGGGATCGACAACAGGCCTACTAAGGTGTTAAGCACCGAATGTGATGGAGAATTGGTAGGTAAGGCTGAGAATTCTCTTGTGAATCTATGTTTAGAATGCATATAGTAGTCAGATTGCACTCGGGGTACTCTATTTGTAGGGATGTCATTCAAGAATGCCGACTCTTCTCCCTCCATCCAAGAAAAAAGAGCCTAATCTGGAACAATTTTGACTCTTGCTGGATGAACATCCCCTGCATTTGAGTGGTGAGAACCCCATTGTCCATTTATTGAGAGGCATATGGTGGATTGTCGGAGGCGGATGCATCACCCTGGCTACGTCGATCCGTGATTTTTTGTTGCAAATTCCCTCATGCACAATTTTGTGGCATATCTGCATTGTTGCAAGGAAAACACCATGAATTGGCATCTTCGGTTAAATTGTTCTATCCTGCCACCAGCTCTTTATTCAAACTAGGATGAATAGTCTGCATAGGTAGGGTTATCAGAACCATTTGGTTACTTGGCTGAGTCAATATATTCCCATGTGACCTATCCTGCAACTGATTTGATTGGTATAGAGGTTTTCCACCTTGGTAATTTTTGTATGCCAACTTTTGATAGCTATATTGCTGCCACTTTAAAGTGGTCAATTCATTAGTCATAGCCCGCATTTGTTCCCTCATTTCATTCATCTCGATAGCCATGGGATTAGGTACAAGAGTTACCATCGGGGTTGCCATCAAAGCCGAGCTTAGAACACTTCCGGGATAAATGTACATAGATTGGGGATGAGTCGTAGGTCCGTTGGTGGAAGGAACCTCAAACTCTATAGCGTTGCACTCAGGGAATAATGGAATGATGGGTCTTGGTGCTAACTTTCCTACAGTGATCAGATTATTTTCTGCAGCAATAGCTAAGGCATAAGCTATCAACATCATGGAGATATCAACATTGATCGAATTTAGATAGAACATGAATGCTAGATCCAGAGGTGGTTGGCTACCAATGGGCACTCTTTTCCAGGTTGAATGGAACCTCACATTGAAATCAGGTAGGGCTTCATGAGGATCTCATTTTATATTTGGGAGTTGATGGTACAATGAAGATTTGTCACCAGTGTTCAAGAGATGCTCATAAAAAGGGGTTCCGAGCCGGTCCCAAGTAGCAATAGTACCAGCTCCCAGAGTTTTGTACCAGTTCAGTGCCTTTCCTCGAAAGGAGGCAGCCAACAATCTCAGAGCAACATTTTCATTAGACACGCCATGTACTAGACATATGTCTGCTAGATCTTGTAGATGCTTCGTTGGTGACTTCGATTCATCCCTGAAATATTTAGGGATAGCCTTTAGAGCGGAAACAAGGATGGGGGCCCATACTGCAGGAGGAACAGGTGCTACTAATGGACTACTAGAGTCCCAAGGTACATAATTTCTAGTAGCCATAGGTTTAGGTGTGTTAGGCAATGGCAAAGAAGGAGGAGATGGAGGAGGTGAAGGGCTACCTCAGCGACCTCTCGGGTGCACAAAAACTAAAGATGGTACGAGCTAGCTAGAAACACTCACAGTTTGCAACCTAGGTATAGGTTGATGGCTCATACACACTTATAAAGATCAAGCAATCATGCTAGTTCACTGTCCCACCAGGCGTGCCAAAAAAAGAACTATTGACGCAAAATTTTGCATGTAGCAACACTCTTATGGGACATTGTGTGCTAGTTAAGTAACCTCCAAGATTTTACCAAAGCTGGCTCTTCATTTAGTGGGGGAAGTAAAAGGTAAGGAAGATAGTAGGAATGTAAAATCTACACTACAGGCAATGTGCCAAAGTCTTAGACAAATTTACGAGAGCACGGTGCAAAATGCAAAGACCTGAACCACTAAATTGCTATTAGTTATAACAATTTTCTCAAAAGCACTTAAACATAAGAATACCTTCTTATGTTGCATAACATAAGTTTAGCATAACTTTTAGCTAACACAGAACAGTTGAAGTAAACATGGTCTGCATTTATTGAGTTATAAAAATTAGAGAAAGCTGAAGAACAGGGATTCATACAATAAAGAAGATAGCAGCACATAACAATAGTCTCATTAAATGCATAAACAAATAGAAAGGCCAAAATTATTTGGCATAGTCTGGAGTCTTTTTAATTCAATAAAGCTATTAGAAAGGCCTTCTTCCCAGTGCTTGAGAGTTTTTTGATAAAACCTAATCAATCTCTAATTAAATAAAAATGGTTGTATAAAAGGCCAGTCCACCTCTTGGAGACCCACCAAAATCAAATCAAACCACGAGCAGGGACCGATGGTCTAGATTACGTCGAGCCACGATAGCAAAAAATCAACTAGCCAACAACATGCCAAGGAAGCCTTTACCTAGAATGGAAAACCTCGCGGTAATAGGAGAGAACACGCAACATTCCCAGCAAGAAATGCGGCAGTAGGCGAGTACAAAAGGTTTGGCGGCATTCCCAAGGTAACTGGTGTAGAAACAAATGCCACGCATCTACCAAATGGAGCTCGACAGAAATTCAAAAAAGTTCCAACAGAAAGCCACAAGAAGGAGCCACATGGAGAACTCCAAGTAAAATAAGGTACAAGGCAGGCCCAATGCTAAAAGCAGCCAGGGGGAGCCATGCAGCATGCAGACAAAGACTATCGAGAAGCGAAGTGAAAGGAAAACAAAAAGCTTCATGAGGAGGCCTCATGGAGCACTCTGAGGGCAATGAGCATTTGTAATTTAAGGAAAAACCGCAAAGGTAAATATAAAACTACAAAGGCTTCAGAAGTTTTTGTTGAACAAGTTGTAAGATGGGAAAACAAACAAGAAAAATTTTTAAAGGAAAGGATCAATTATCTACTAGAATGCTAGAATTAATCCATACATGCCTTTCTGGTCCTACAACAATAAGAATCCTAAGTGGTGATAGGTACTTTATGCTCTTGATTGATGATTACTCTAGGATGACATGGGCTACATTTCTTAGAGAAAAGGCTTAGGTTCTTGATAGATTCAAAGTGTTTAAGGCAAGAGTAGAAAATGAGGAAAAGCTGAAAATCAAATGCTTAAGGTTTGATAGAGGTGGACAATTTACATCTAGTGAAATCAATGCATTCTATGAAGAACATGCCATACAAATACAATATTTTTCTCCAAGAACCCCTCAATATAATGGATTTATGGAAAGAAAGAACCATACTATTCAAGAGACTGCCAGAACTATAATGAAAAAAGTGAATGTTCCTAATGTGTATTGGTGAGAATAATTCCACACTGTTGTTTAAATTCTTAACAAAATTCATATCAAAGGTAACAACACTAAGACCCCTTATAACTTATGTACTTGTAAGACTCCTACTGTAAAATAATTTAAGGTATTTAGAAGTAGATTTTATATTAGAAGAGATGATTAAAATCTTGGAAAGTTTGATGCTAGATGTGATGAAGGAATTTTCCCTCGATACTCAAATAATAACAAGGCTTATAGGTCTTTTAACAAGAGACTAAGGAAAATAATTGAAAGTGCTAATGTAAAGGTCAACTGATGAACCTATGTATAGAATAGTGGAAATAACTGAAGTTGAACCTAATGATCTAGTCTGTGTGCAAATACAAGAAGAAAAAAATGAAGAGAAAGAACAAAGTGATGAATAGGAAGAAACTTCAGAACCTGCACCTAAGACTCCTAAATATGTTTAGAAAAATCATCTAAAGGAACATATAATTGGACACAAAAATGAGGGAGTGAATACAAGAAGCAAAGTGGTTGAGGTAAACTTGTGTTTACTTTCTAAGATAGAACCTAAGACTGCGAGTGAAGCATGTAATGATGAAAGTTGGGTTAAAGTAATGAAAGAGGAACTACAACATATAGAGAAGAATGAGACATGGGAACTAGTCCCTAGACATGCAAACAAGAATGTAATTCGTTTTAAATGGGTATTTAGAAATAAGTTGAATGAAGATGGTGAAGTGATAAGAAATAAAGAAATACTTGTATGCAAAGTGTATTCATAGGTTGAAGGAATAGATTTTAAAGAGACTTTTGCACCTGTAGAAAGAATGGAAGCCATTCAAATTTTCTTGGCATTTTAAGCTCATAAAAACTTAAAAAGTATACAAGATGGATGTCAAGTCTACATTTTTGAATGGAGAACTAGATGAAGAAGTATATATGGACTAACCAAAAGGATTTCAACATTTAGACAAACCGAAAATGGTTTGTAAGTTAAAGAAGGAACTATATGGACTGAAGCAAGATCCCAAAGCTTGGTATGCTAGATTGGATAGATACATGGAAAAGTAAGGATTGAGCAAATGGTCCACAAACAACAATCCTTACTTCAAGATTGAGAAAGATAAGAAAATGATAGTTGTGGTATATGTTGATGACATCATCTTTGGTTGAAATGAAGGTATGTGTAAACTATTTGTTGAAGAGATGCAAACAAAAATTGAAATGTCTATGATTGGTGAATTGAATTTATTCCTTGGACTTCAAGTAAATCAAACTGACAAAGGGATATTCATTTCACAACCTGAGTATGTTAAGGAATTGTTAAATAATTTTTTAATGCATGAATCTAAATTGGTTTGTACCCCTATGGTAATTGGATGTAAGCTCAGTAAGGATGATGAATCTGCTAAAGTTGGTCAGTTTATGTACAAATCCATGATTGGTGGACTGTTGTATCTTACTGGTACTAGACCTGATATCATGCATGCAGTATGTTTAGTTGTAATATTTCAAGTAGAACCTAAGGAAGAACATGTTACACCTATGAAGAGGATATTCAAATATTTTAAAGGAACTCTAGACTATGAATTATTGTATCCGAAGGACAATGATTTCACATTGAGTGCCTACACTCAAGAAAATTGGGTTGGTTGGTAGATGACCAAAAGAGAACAAGTGGTGGTGCATTTTTCCTTGGAGGAAGACTAGTTTCATGGTTGAGAAAGAAATAGGATTCAATATATTTATCCACTACATAAGCAAATTATATTGCAGCAACATCCTGCTATACACAGGTACTCTGGATGAAGCAAAACTTGATCGAAATAGGTATGGTAAGTGATGAAACTATATCTATATTTTGTGACAATAAAAGTGCTCTAAATAATTCAAAGAATCTAGTGATGTATTCTAGAACAAAGAATATATCTATCAAGTATTACTTCTTGAGAAAAAAGGTATTAATGAATGAAGTTAGACTTGAATATGTACCTACCAAAGAAAAAGTTGCAAAGCTATTCACTAAGGCCCTTCTGAAGGATACTTTTGAGTATCTCAGAGGGAAGTTAGGGGTTATTGCCCCTCCTTCTTTGAACTAAGTGCACATGGATGCGCATCAATCCAGTGAATTCACAAACTCTTTTGTTCTGGACTGATGATTGAGG
This sequence comes from Sequoiadendron giganteum, assembly GCA_007115665.2. Lineage (NCBI taxonomy): Eukaryota > Viridiplantae > Streptophyta > Pinopsida > Cupressales > Cupressaceae > Sequoiadendron > Sequoiadendron giganteum. The sequence goes on along the minus strand of CM021104.1, from coordinate 590,723,553 downwards.
TCTACTCCTCAAGGGGAGTAGTGAAGTGCATTGTTGTAGTATGTGATGTGGGTGTACTCCTTAGGGGGGGTGAATAGAGCTTTATATGGCAAGAGATTCCTTTTCCATTGATATCAAAGAGGGAGAGAGAATCATGTGAAAATTTTATGCTTGGTAGGTTGTCACTTTTTAAAACATGTATGTTGTCTTTGATGGTTTTTCACATCATGTATTGCCATCAATGAAAAAGGGGGATATTTTTGCAAGTATGGATGTGTTTGGTGGTGTTTTCATTAGTTTTCATTGATGTCAACTGAGTTCAAGTTGAGTAAGCTTTGTATTTTCCAAGTTCTTTTGAGAAAATTTAAGAAATCTTGAAAGCATATTTAAAGTATGTTTTGAGTGTGCTCCACATTTCTCTTGTGTTGATCCTATGCCTATGCGGATCTATAGATGTCTTAATTAGCTTGAATGGATCATATATTTTGATTTTTTTAATCTAGTTTGCTGAAGAGTAGAAGATATGTTCACCAATGCATGAACTGGTTTTCTAGAACTATTTGTTTGAGGACTACGATAAATGTCTTAGCTCCACGGTCTTTTGGTATTTGGTTTCAGATCTTGCAGATTTGGTAGCTGACTTTTCTTGATGGTTTCTATGTTCTCAAAAAGTTTATTATGGTTTGGAGCTCTATAAGACCTGCTCCTAAGCTCCTGTGTTTTTAATGGTTCGTTCAATTGGACTGGTGAAGAGTTCTCTATGAATAAATTTTGTTGTAATTGCTATGGATGAACCTGAGGTGTTCTCAGAGATGGTGAAATTACTCATGAAGTGTGTTGAGTAATCCACATGTGATTATCTTTTTGGAGATGCGTGTACTTCAAATATTGTGCGTGTTTTCATTAGGTTTGGTTGACTTGGTGTTTACACATTACATTAGGTTTTTGCATCGATTTGAGAAAGTGTGTGTGTGATTAAAGATGTTGTTTTGGTCCTAAATTAAATATGTAATTGTCATCTCTCATTCTTATCCACTATAGCAATTTTGAGAAGCCGAACTAGTTTTAATTTGTAATTTGAAATTATATAATAGACCTTGGTGAATGTTTCTAAGGTGGCAGATGGTATAAAAGAAAATCAAGTTATGGAAAATTTCATATCCATCATCCACGAATTGAAGAAGTGAGTGAAGTGTGAGAACAAGTGCAAAAATCAGAGAGTGGAAGATCGAATTGAGGCAACAATACTTTAAGGTGCTAGATTATTGGAAGTAGTGAGCCAATGGAATCTACAATCTTTTGATTAGGTTGTGAATGTGTGTAACCCTAGTGGTGGATCTTCATTTATCTATTTTTATTTTTCTATAGGTAGTGAGCCTCATTTCTAGATAGTGAGTCCTTCTCAAGGTAGTGATCCCTTAATCTGTGTAGTGAGACTTTGTATCCAAGTAGTGATCCTTTGTATCTGATATTGCATTACTACTATATTGTGAGTTAATCCTCGCCATGGTTTTTCCCTCATTGGGTTTTCCACATAAATCTAGTGTCTATGGTGTTTTCTTTCTATTATTTGCATTTCATGTTTACACTTAATAATAGATTAAAGTTGAGGTAAAAATATTAAGTTTATAAGTAAAGTGATTTGATACAACTGATTCACCCCCCCTCTCATTTGTCTTGTTAATTTCAATAGATGCAAGGCATTGAGACTTGAATGTCTCCTCCATGTCGACTCAAAAGGCCCCTTTTCTTTTTCTTTGGATTTTTGCCTTCCTTTTTTGGATGATGCAAGGCATTGAGACCATAATGTCCCTTTCATGTTGACCCAAAAGGCCCCTTTTATTTTTCTTTTTCTTTTTTCCTTCCATTTGGGGATGATGCAAGGCATTGAGACAACAATGTCCCTTTCATGTTGACCCAAAAAGATTTTCTTATTTTTCTTTTTCTTTTTCTTTTCTTGTCCTTTTGGGGATGATGCAAAGTGTCAAGACACCCTATGCCTCTTACATGTTGACCCAAAATGACTTTCTTTTTATTTTTTTCTCTCTCTCTATGTCTTTTTAGTTCTATGTATTTGGGGGAATGATGATAATTTTACACTCTCTAAAAAAATATTGCAGCAATGATCATACTGACCCAAAATCCATAGATCCCTTATGTGTTTGGTGTTTTTCATTTTAGGGGCAACCGCTTTCCCTTTGTTTTTATTTTTTCTTTACATGATCTAAAGCCTTACTCAAAAACATATCACTTGGCAAAGGGCTTTTCAAGTTGGCTCTCATGCCCTTTATTTCCTTTTGCATTCTTCATTTTTCTACTTTAAAGTAATTGCTCCCAAAATAGTGTGTAGTAATTCTTTTAAAGTGGGGGCATACATTGGCACTATTTATTTTTGCATTTTTTTTCCTTTTCTTGGTTCTTAGTACAACCTTATTACTTTATACGATGTGTTTGTCTCTTTGTGGATGACATTGGGTGTAATGTTCTTCATGAAATTTATCTATATTAGCATATTCCATTCCTCTTAGTGGCCTGATGTGATGCACTGCATCTCCCAAGTTGTGAATTTTCTATTCTTTGTTTGGTCCTCTCTTGGAGATATTAGACATAATACTCTCTAAGTTAAAGACCCCACATCTACTAAGAAATACTCCTTTGAAAAATCATTTTACCTTTTACATTTTTCATATTACATTTTTCATTTTTTTATATGTCCACCTTGTATAACACAACTTGCATTCATGTGGTGCCATCTTGCACTTGCTCATGAGTTTCAAGCATACAAATATTTTCTTGTCTCATGAAGCTCAAAAACCTTATATTTTGTGGTTTTTTATCAAAGTTATCACGAGGTATAAATTTGGTATGGTTAATAAGGAAGCTTAACCAATGGTACGAATTTCCCCATAGTTGCTTGTGTGTGTATAAGTACATACCGGCCATGAGTTTATGTTTCTCACCTCTTTGGAATTCTCACCTAGTGGATAGCCATAAGTTATGTCACCTCAGAGTGAGTAGACATCTTTTTAAACAAATGACCTAGATCTAACATTACCTTTCTTTTCATTCCTTCACATCACTTTCTTATGTGATCTTTTGTGTTGATGTTTGGTTTTCCATGGGATCTTGATCCTAGGGGCTTGATCATCCCTCTTGATAATTTTTGTCTCATTTTTCCAGCATGAGTACATAGATATCCCTCTTGATATGCATGTCTTGGCTACTTTAGTGTGAGTTTGAAGCAATTTCATCCTCACTAAAGTGGGGGCTAAATGTAACGTAGAAAAACGTATCATTTTTCACACTCATTTGTGCCTTTCCTATGGATTTTGGCCTGAATTTTCCTAGATTTAATGTTATAATATGGTAAAGACATTCACATTAGGCCTTGAATCCTTGAAAATTAATAAAAACCTAAATATGTCTTACAAAGGTGTTGTGAAGTCTTGTAACACAGTCTCCCACTTTTCTAGGACTTTTCCATCATAATTCACATAAATAACCTCTTTTATCATTTAACAAGTCCTATTTCAAAGTGTTGTAAAGATTTGTAGTAAACTCTCACACTTTCCTAGGATTTTCATCAAAAAATTGACCCTTTCTTATGTTAAAATGACCCCTTAATGCACTTATAGGTCCTACTTAAGTGTGTTTCCAAAGATAAATGCATTAAGAAACATTAATTAAATTTTAATTCCTAATATCCACTTAAGATTTCTCAAGTGGACTAAGTCACCACCTTGGGCGACTTAGTCCCATGTGGAATAAAAATAAAATTTAATCCAAAATTCAGGCGAGATATTATCTCCTAAACCCTAAGGTCAGCCTATGATGTGTTATTTTAAAGAAATTAGGGCACAACATGTATAAATAAAGGGTTTTCCCTTAATTTTCATCCTCTCCTTTATTTCTATCTTCACATGCAGTTAAGCAATCTATCTTCTCGAGCAAGCATCAAGCATTCAAGAACTCTAAGGACTTCAAGAATAATCCATTGGAGCTTACCACTTGCATATCTTCAAACTTCTTCAACAAGGGTTTGGTGATTTGTTGTACTTAAATGTTATTCAATCATATTTTCCTTTACATCTCATTTCATTTTCTAGGGTTTGATTACCAAAATGGGGTTTGACTAAGGAGAATCCATATTCTCTAACCCTAACCCCTTTCCCCTCTTTGCATGTGTGTTTTGCAAAATTTGTATGCAAATTATTCAAAGAGTAAGGTGATTAAAGGTGTCATCTTTTCATCCACATCATTCTAAGTCAACAAACCCTAGAAGGAGCTTAAAGGCAACTTCCAGGTCAACATCTAAAGATTTTGATCTAGGTTTATATTAGAAATAGAAGTACAAGTTGATAGCTATAGATTCTAGTCTCAAGATTCCTAAAAGCTACAGGTGGACTAAGTCACCATCATTGGCTAATGAGTGCCATTGCTAAGCCTCAAAATTGGTCTCTACAAATCTGGACACCCATTTCCCCAAAACCTATTTCGGCAAAGTTTCCCCGAAGCAGGACTAAGTCACCCAACTTGGCCTAAGTGTCCCAGTAGGCTTCAATAGTAGATTCTAGAAGATTTCATAGCTCCTCTTCATCAACCTTCAGTTTCTAGGTGCACCACTTCTACCTCTTTAAGTTTTGTTACAATTTTCATGTATTATAGGTCTTTCTTAGGTCATTTTACATATTGTTTTCAATTATTTTACATTTCCATTAGCTTGCATTCATTACATTACTTCATTTCATTAGATCACATCACATATTTAACTCCTAATATTAAATAAACCCCTATGCTTTAGAATGGAAAGAACTCATGCCTTCTAGGTTGAAACCCTAGAAGTGCTAGGGAATCCACTTTCCCTCAAAATCTATGGTTCAGGTCTCCATATAAAAATTACCATATCATCAAATACATGATGTTAGTATGAAAGCTCCCCAAGAAAAGTAGAATGTAGAAAATCTCAATAATGATAAGAGTATGGATCACCAATAATATGATACTGTATACCATAAGGCCGAACAACTACAATGTGTTCCCATGACCATATGTGCAAAAGAGAGATACCTACATAAATAGATTTTCCACCCTTATATGCAACCCCATGCATATCTCTGTATAGGTGGGTGAGGAGACATGGACCACATGCATATCTAGTCCCATGGTTAAACATCTCCTTGATACATATACCCTATCCAATAGGAAACTGACGACCTCTCCTATAAAAAACAACTAATCCCAAAACCAAACTACAACGAACAAGGGAAACATGATCAACACTACGAACAAAGCATTTGACACCTAGAACACAACACATAACATGACTGCCTTGATGAACATGATATGTAACCAGCTCTCCATGAATGGGTAATAGTGCACTCCCGTGTAGGTAAACAAAATGAATATGTCTCTGATTACCATTGCTCCATGAGCATAGTCATCATCATAGTTTAAAATTGGTTTTGGGGCATGTAACAAATGTGCCATAACCTAACAACATATAGAAAATTTTGCTCTAACACATTAAAACCAACAATCAAATTGAGCAGATCTCAAGGATGTCTCTCCCTCAACTGTAGTATTTTAAGGACTAGCTGCAAACATTCAACCCACAATGTGAAGGGTTCACCATGAAATATCAAAACAAACTTCAAAAAAGATAAACAAGGATACTTTGAGTTACAAAAGAGAAAATACAAAGCAATTTTGACAAAAGTGAGTAAATTCTTAGCAAAATCAAGATAAATTAGCAAAAGTGAGGAACTATTAGGAAAAATTGATGAAGAGTATCAAAGGCGAGGAAATCAAAAGTGAAAACATTAGAAAAAGCACAAATTTATCTCAAAAGTGAGAAAAATAAAATAAAGCAATCAAAATCAAAATTTTATAGAAAAAGAAAATTACAAAAGTGACAAAGTAGGTCAAAAGTGCAAAATGAAGTCAAGTGCATAGAATTTTTGCAACAGAACCTAGTTCATAGAGGGAAAAGCACCCAAACTGAAGCAAAAGTGCTAAAAACTTAAAAATTGCGCTTTTGACTTGTTGGAATTTAAGCATTAATTGCGAGAACATAAAAAGATGAAATTGAAAATCGAGAGGGCACATACTGGGACACCAATGCCTGTGGGCCATCCATACTCTTGAACTACGTCTGTGCGATGTGGTACTCCCTGAATCAACACCGTAGCTTCTCGACAATTGAGAAAATAAAAAAATCTATAGACAAGAACTCTCTATAAGCTCAAAGTGCAAATGAGGTAATTACAACCCTAATTACCTATTTTAACCCTCCAAAACCCTATTTTTTACCTAGGAAACCCTAATTTTTACTTAGGGAACCTTTCTACATTCAAATTAGGAGTTCCTACAAACATTTGAACTAGAATGAAAGACCTATAGACTTATTGTTTCATCTTAAACAAATTTGAACTAAAATACAACTAGGTCATGAGCCTGACCTCGAAATTGAACTTTTTAGCCAACCTCTCAAGGGGGCAACATAGATTCCTACCATTATCTCACTAGCTACTCGGGCATAGTGGGGCATAATTTTTTTTCAAAATCTTGATTTTAACATTGAACCTTTGAAACAAAGCATCTCGTACTGTGTATCAAAGAGGGGAAAAATTTAGACATGTAGAATTGACCTAACACCTATCACACACTTTAAATGATATTTTCACATCATCCACCTCATTATCATTGAATGCCACTATATTTCAAGTCAAAAGCATTGAAAACCCTAAATTCCTCTATTCATTGAGTAATACTACATTATTTATTTAATTCACCTTTTCACCATTTTTGAGTAATTAAATAAATTACATTTATATAATAAAGTCCTAAAACCCTATTTCTACTATTAATTGAATAATACAATTTTTTTTTATAGGTAATTCTTACCAAAAATTCAAGTGGTAATTCACATCTATCATAATGGCCATGTTGTCATACTACAAGAGTTAATTTTGGGTTTATTTAAAACTCGCCACCTTCCCATTGGAAATTGGACTCATTGAGGACATGTTCTCCCTTGTAAAAGATATCTTTCCTACTAGTGCACATGGTCTATATTTCTTATGTGCTCATGGAAAATTAGGCTTACCTTGGAATCATTAACCATTACTACAACATTACTTTGTTCATGTTTTTCAGTACCTCGATTTATCTCAGAGGATTTTGCCTTATTCCTGTATGATTGTACACATGTAGGAGGTTATTTTAAGTCTATAATAATGGTGGAATGAATTGAGAGTTTGAAATTTATGTACATGATGGAAGCACAAATCCTGCTAGAGAGTGATCAAAGTCAATTGTCATTCTTAGGCAGAATTTTAGACCAACGTCTTAAACCATTGTTCATTGAGAGAGGGTTGGTGACAATGAGGGTCATCTAACTTGTTTTGGGAAGTATGTTTCTAGTTTTCGAGGAGATACATCATGTAAATACATATATACTAGCTCAGTTTCTATCTTCTCTTCTTGATCTTAGGGTTTTGAAGGATCTTGTTTGGGAAATGACCCACAAATTGTTTCATCTATATTTTCTTGGAGATTTCAATGTCATTCTCAATGCTGGACAACTTAAGGTTGGTATACCCTGGCCACAATATCTTCATTTACAAGTTGGAGTACCATGTTATTACTCCTTCTAACTAGATATCAATGGTGTTGAGCTTTTGGTGCATTGTGGGTGCACACTGGTTGCATCTAAGTTCTTGAGCAAGCTATACCAGTCCAAGCCAGTGGATGATTTCAAATGGATCGAGGAATTCAAGATTTATGAGGAATGACAAATAGGTTACCATATGTTTTTGGCCTAGACCCAAATAAGGAATTCCTAGTGCTCATTTATGTGTTGGATCTAGAATATGTTTAAGTGGTTTTGTCCCAGTTTGTGGGCTTAAACGTTAAGTGATATATGTAAATATCTTTAAAATATATACTATTTTAGCTTAGGGTTTGAAGAAAGACACCTTTGGAAACATTGTTCTTCTTAAAAGAGACTCTTATACAAGTAATATATACTTTACTATTCTATGGATACTTTATGTTTCATGGTTTTTCCTTTTTGGTGTGATATGGGTTTATTTATCATCCTTTTTTAGTTCTTAAAATGGGTTTTGATTATAGATTTCATTTTTAATTTATTTTCATGAAAAAATAATCTTTGGTTGACTATGATACATAAGCATGTTATTTACAAAAGTTATGGCAATCCAGTATGGCTACAAGAATTGCCTTTCTTCATTTTTGACCTAACTGCTAAAACCTTGTGTTCAAGTTTGCTTCCCGCTTTTGTATCATTATGTCTCTGCTTTTGCGTAATTACTTAGGATAATTCTATATAGCTAGTTTTGATTGAGCTTATGTGAGTGTTTTCTAGAACATTCTTACCACCAGAGTTTGGGCAAGACTCGACCCTTGGCACGTGTGCGCTAGTCTAGTTGTTGGTCTTTCTTAGTGTATATGAAAGGCCATTGGTTCCCTTTATATTACAACTATTACCTTTACTTTGTCTTGGTATAGCAAAGAGACTATTAATGGAGATACATGTGCTTCTAACTTGTAGCAAGGGTCAATTGGATTTCCTTGGGCTGATTTCTGATCGGCGTTTGAAAGGTTTGCTACAAAACCGAGACATGCTTACCATCAAAGTCATCAAGATGGTGTTAGGTACTAAGTTTTTGGTTACAAGTGAGTAGTATCGAGTAAATTCTGATATCACATCCCATTTTGTAGTTGTCTTGCTTGACCTACATGCCAATAGAGGCATGATTTCACAATTAACCCAAACGGTATTTAAACATGCTTATCTTCAAGGTTTAGACCTGGTTTTAGATGGTGCTCGGTTAGGTGAGGGAGTTCCTTGCCCATGAGAATTGTCGCTTTCAGGTTTTAAGTCGGTCGAGCTACTCCCCTTTATATATGATGCCTTTGTAATGGAGTATTGGGTCCATCGCCAACATTCAAAATAGGCATATGATTTTCTCAAATGTTTATCCTAGCTTATGCCTGTTTGAGATACTAAGTGGATTTCAACTTGTATTTCCTTTGAGCCCTAGGGGCTTAGTTCCCTTCATCTTTTCTTTGTACCTAGGCATTTACAATTTTTTTAGTTTTTATAAAGCCTTGACTTAAGTTTAGATAAAGGATTAAAATGATTCAACTACCACGTGGAATATGTAGTCAGTTTTGGAGGCTATTAATATTCAAGTTAAAATTTAAAAGATTCATATATTGTATGAACTAGGATTAAGTGGAAAGCAAACACTTCCCCTTTAAAAACCTGAAAATGTTACTACTTGGGCCAAAATCAATTTTTGAATTAATTAAATTGTGCTAAGGTCAATTATATGTACTCGTGCATTATATATGTTTCTTATGATTTTGTTCAAACTAGTTTCAAGTGACACAAGAACTATTTTAAAGTTTAAAATGAATGTTGTCATCAGTGTTGTTTCCTTTATCATGTGCTTATAATGGATGTACCTTGTCAATCCTACATATTTTTTTTAGATATTGTAATTATTAAAAATTATAATAATCAAATTTAAAGTGTTATGTGAGGTTCATTGTTAATGTGTTTTGCATTGTTCCTTTCTCAGAAATAATTCAGTTTAGGGTTTAGAATTGTGTACCTTGCCTCGGTTACTAACACCATATGGATGTGAGTACTAATCTCTAGCCTGATCAATTTACCTTCCTTTAGCCCCGTTGGATCCCCTTATTTTTGCTTCTCCTCCTAAATTATTGTTTCTAAGACCTGCCACACTTCTTCTCTAGTTGTAGATAGGCCTAGTTCCATTTGATTTATACTATGGTTTGCAATTTTATTTGTAGCACTATTTTCCTTCTAATATACATGGTTGATTGAGACCAACTGTAGTTCTTCCCAAAGTTCTTTGATCTTGTTGAATTTTGGTTGTAGTTTCCATACACCTATCTGACCTTTAGCGATGGCACTAACACACACCATTGAATCAGATTCTAACTCAATGGATTTTAGTTTTTTTTCCTTACAAAGTAGTAAGCCTTGAAGGATTCCTTCTATTTATACCACATTATTTATTGATGGTGGAAGTTTCATTGATATAGCTACCACTATTACCCCCTTCTTATCTTAAATAATGCACCCTACTCCTACTTGGGATGGATTTCCCCAAGATGCCCCATCTATGTTTACTTTGAAACTACCTAATGTGGGAGGTTGCCATTTGATTTTATCACTTTTTTCTTTTCTATCTGGGTTCAAATCAAAAGATGGTTGGATTTTTAGTTCCTTTAAATTATTCACAAGGCTTTCATCCTAGAATGTGAATTTTGTACTACTTTGTAGATTAATGTGTGCATTCACCCACTCTGTTATATTCCTTTCTATAGTTTGTGTGAATTCCTATTCTTTTCTTTCTTTGTCATGAAAAATTCTTTTATTGTGCTCCTTCCAAATGCTCCACATTAGGATGGAGTTAGCACTTTTCCATATTTGTCCCCATAGATATTCCCTTTTTCATAACGGGCTAGTTGGTGAGTAATTCCTTTAATTTATTTTTCCTTGGTGACATCAACCCTAGCTTACTTTGTAATGATACCCAACAATATTTTACAACAGGGAAATTCAGGAGTAGATGATCTAAGTCTTCTTCTTTCGTAAGACACAACACACATTTACTTGGTCCTTCAAAACCTATTCCTTATAGTCTTTCTCCTATTAGTATTTTACCATGAAGTGTTGTCCAAGTGAAGGCCCTTGCCTTAGGGAGAACCCTTTTATACCAAAATATTTTTTTGGGACATTCCCCTTTCTCTTGACTAATTTGAATCTAGTAAGCCATTTGGGTCGTATAATTGTTAGATTTAGCCCCATGACATATTATCTTGTCCGCTTGTGTGTTCAAGTTCACTTTACTTTCATTTAATATTTCCTCTAACTTATTTTTTTCTTCCTCCTCGAGAGGGATGTGAGTAGTGATCCGGCATTGAATTTCCTCCCTTTCATCCCACTTGATACAGTCTTTCACACTTTTTTTGTGCCTATTTTCTATAATTGGGATGTGGGGAGCCAACTCCGGACATTTCTTGAAAGGTTTGTAACCTCCCTAGGAGTCCTTCCAAAAAAATTCTCTTTCACCAATGTTAACTTGACATGTTATATGGTTTGTGATGACATGCCTTGAGTTTTGTATGATGTTCCAAATGTGAGAGCCATTCCTCATATTTTCTATAGTTAGTATCATTTTTGGCTTAGTGTTGTCCAAATACCTTTTCTACATTACTATGCACCATACGAGTGATGAATTATGATACATTTTCCATACTAGCTTAGCCCCTAAGGCATTTTTTTTACAGTTTCAAGCTCCTTATGTCTACCCCACCCTCCTCTTGGGGTCTACACACTTTGTCTCGATGAATTAGTGAGATTTTATGTTGTTCATTTGAACCTTCCCACAAGAAATATTATAGTATACTCTCTAATGTTTTTGAGTCTTTTGATGTTAGCTACATACTTGACATTAGATATATAGGAATTGTTGAAATAATTTCCTTAATCATTGCTATTCTACCTGACAGTGTGAGCAATTTACCTCTCCAACTTAGGGCCTTGTTAGAGCATCAGTCCTTGATTGAATCTCAAAGGTTGTTTCAACTTGTACCCTTAGAAGGTGTCACCCCTAGGTACTTGCAAGGTAACACATCAATTGAGTAGCCTAGGACTCTCAAAATTCTTCTTTGTATTGAAAAAATATATCTTAGATTTTTCCATATTTAGTTGTTGTCCAATGATCTCACTGTATTCCCACAAGCAATCTCTTAGAATCATTACTTCTATAATGGTAGCCTCACCATATATAAAACTATCATATACAAACTATTGGTGAGTTGGGGCTTCTATCCCTTGTGCCACTTTTAATCCTTTCCATAGGCCTTGTTCTAGCTTGGAGGTACTAAGCCTACCTAGAGATTCTAGCATGATAACAAATAGGAAGGGGGAAATTGGATCTCCTTGCCTTTTTCCATTAGAGCTTTGGAAGAAGCCACATGGGTATTGTTAACCAGTATTGAATATCTTGTTGAGGAGATGCATTGAAATATCATTTTTAACTAATTTTAATCAAAACCAAATTTCTCTATGATTCTGATTAGTAGCTACCACTTTACCTTATTGTATGCTTTGTTGATGTCCATTTTTATCATCATTCTTTGTCTCTTCTCTTTGTTTATTGTATGTACATCCTCATTGGCCAGAATGATGCTATCCACAATATCTCTCCTTGGTGTAAAATGACTTTGGTTTGGTGAGATGATCTTACCCAACACCTTTAGCTTATTTTCCAAGGCTTTAGATAGAATTTTGTATATGTTATTGTAGAGTGAAAGGTAGAAAATAATCCCCAAATCTCTCACATGTCTCTTTATTGGGTATGAGTACTATCATTGTTTTATTCAAATCTTTCACAAATATCTTTCTTTTTCTGAAGTCCTTTGATATTTCCCAGATGTCATTTTCATTGATATACCAAATTTTTTGATAAAAGAAGGATGGATACCCATATGGGCCAAGAGCTTTGTCAAGATGGAGCTGAAAACCTACCTCCTTTAGTTCTTCTTTGGAGAAGGGTACTATTAATTGTTGATTATCTGCTTTTCTTATTAGTTTAGGTATATTGGCTAGGATTCTACTATCATCTAGGATTTCCTTATCTCTTTATGGGATCAAGACCCTTTTTGTAAAATCTTACCACCCATTCCTCAATGCCTCTTTATCCTTGAATAATAATACCTACTGAAAAATGAATACTTGATATCTTTTTTTGAGCTTTCTTAATTTTTGATGTGTTATGAGAGAATTTAGTGTTTGCATCTCCTTCTATTAGTCATACTTCCCTTGATTTAGTATGAAAATACTCTTGTTCCCTGGCTAAGATCTCCTCATAGTCTTCCATTAGTGCCTTCTCTTTGAGACAATCTTCTTGCTACATACATTCTTTGATAAATTTATCATTTAGTTTTGTCAGCTCTTCCTCCAACCTCTCTTTCTCAGAGAAGATATTCTTAAACACCATCTTATTGCATATTTTTATTTTTTTCTTAATATATTTAATTTTTCCTATTAAAACAAATATTTTGGTGCCACTTAACATCAGTTTTTCCTTCCACATCTTTTCAATTGTTTCAACAAGATCTTACCTTTTGACCCATATTTTTTCCATTTTGAAGTAAGATCTTGAGTTGTTATTCTCCTCTATCACTGATAGCTTGGCAAGGTAATGGTTGATCCAACTAGAGAGACAATTTCTACTTCTAAAGATGGATTCTCTTCCAACCATTCTTGGGAGTACAAGAATCCATCTAACTTTTCTTTTATGCAACACTCTCCATTACACCTATTTGACCAAGTGTAAACTCCATTTTTGGTGGGGGCATCGATGAGATTGTCCTACAAAGAAATGTACCAAAGGCCTCCATTGGGGGCAATATTAGTCTATTAGCACCTTACTTATCTTCTTATCTCATAACTATATTAAAATCTCCTCCTATGATTAATCTTTGCTTGTTCAACATGTTAATCAGTTGGCCCAATGTGTTTCAAAGTTTCTCCTTCTCCCTACTCCTGATGGGGCCATAGATATTGAAGAGATATAATTTTACGCCTCTTTTTGCACTCTTAATACAGGATAGTATCTAGTTTGGGTGCTCCTCTAGTATGCATAGGTCCACAATGTTACTTTTCCAAATTATGCCTAGACCACCAATTGTTCCAAAGGCTTTGGAGTATGCCTCCTCCTACCCCTATATATTTAGGATCTTCTTGTTTTCCTCCTCTATCTTTGTTTCTTGTAGGAGAAGTACATTTGTGTCTGGTTTACTTATTTGGTGCTTAATCAGATGCCTTTCAATTGGGGCATTCAAGCCCTTTACATTCTATGTTGTGATCTTCATAATTCTTCTTGATGTGATTACTCTACTCCCTTAATGTCTAAAAGGAAATTATTAATACTCTTTAGCCCTTTCTCATGTGATAATTCCTTGATTTTTCTTCTTGATTTTCTCCCTTTTTTAAATTTCTTTGGGGTATGTCTTGGATATGAGCCATTTTTTTCTTATGCTCTTTTTATTATATCAATTTCATCAAAGTGTCCCTCTTCACTGTCTGATGAGATGTCTTCAATTTCTTCTCCATGGTGCCTACTTGGATCAACTTTTGTTTGTGTGATTAGCTCTAGACATGGTGTTAGGATATCAGCTTTTTATACTTGTTTGGTTTCCCCTACACTTAGTTCTTCACTCTTCTTTTCATGGCTAGGGTATAAGGCTATTGGTGCTTTATAGTGTGGAACTTGTGACACCTGTTCGTTCTGCCTTATAATATTTATCTGGTTTATTTTTGGAACTTCTTTAGGGCTTGTAGAACTGATAACTTTTATTGCTTTGTTGCCACTCATTTTCCTCCAAATTTTCTTCATTATTTTGTGTTTCTCTCGTGCTTTCCTATTATTTTCATTAGGTTTTTTAGGGTCTTAGGGTCTTTTGTTCCTCAATCTCGATACCCTATTTCCAAAACTATGTTGAGGATTTAAGATTTATTTCATTAGGGATATTTTTAATTTTTTCTACCTTAATTTTGGCATAAATGTATGAATTTTCCTTCAATGGAGGATTATCTATTCCTATTAATGCTCCTAGGGATCTTCCAATCTTTTCCAAAGATTCTTTTGACCATAAATTCAATGGGGAGATTATATAGTCTAATCGATTTTGAGTTTGAATGTGAGGAAAATTTGTGGGGATTAAAGTTCGTCACCCATTTTTGTGTATATATTGTGTGTTTCCTTATTTCCCAATTGCTTTGACTTAGTGCCATATCCCTATTTTCAGTGGAGATGAAAACCATTATGAAAAAACCCTTGGGGGGAATTTAATTCAATGGCTTTGTTTTATATTTGAGAGCACCCATTCTTCAATTTCTTCTCTTCCCTTGCATGTCCCACGATTTTTTATATTATGGCTAGATTTTATAGGATACCTATGTCCTCCTTTGTTTCCTCTAGGACATCAATTTCTATAGGAGGGTATGTGCAGGATCATCATGGAAAAAACAAGCCCTTAAGTGGCAATGAAAATTCAAAAATTCAGAGTTAGGCAACTTGACGTAACAATTTGAATAAGTTATCTATATTATTTCTAAAATATGTAAAATAGAATCTGTGGAAAATTGAATTTAGTTTCTAAACTACTAGGTTAATGTTTGTAAAAAATAAATCTATTTGGTGAAAAATTGAAATTTAAATGGAGTAGTACTTAAATTTCAAGGAAAAAATAAGAAGTAGGTGTCTCTCAGACCACCCTAATCATAATAAAATGATAATATTTTTTTAGAAGATTTTAGATATAAGTATAAGAATCACGTCTGAATGCGATGCATATTTTTTTGTAATTTTTTTTTAAGTAAATAATTAATTATGAATTTTTTATTACAACTTTTAAAAAATAGAAAAACTCGTATGTTTGACCACCTTAGCTTTGTCAAAACTTCATGAATTTTTTATTTATTTTTAATCCTATATTATGCCAAGCATAGAATATGACACATGTTTTGGATTCAAAAAATGTGATATCGTTTGAAAGATATAGATGTTTTTCTATCAGGCTATCAATCAGGACTTTAGTCGTAATTCTAATAGAAAATGAATAATGATTATTTTATTAGGTTCAAAATGAAGTATAATTTATACTTTTAGAAGGTGAGAAACTCCTTTACAAACATTTTTCATTTCATGAATTTTAGCTAAAATAAAAGTCGTCAGCGACATGGGCGAAGTCTTGAAAAGCAAGGTAAGTTGTTAAACACATTTTTCGTGTTGACTTCTTAGGATTGGTAGGTCCGAACCAAAATCCAAGCAAGCTCGAGCCTAATCCCTAGGCATTAAATTTTGTGTCATCAAATCGGATATCCGATTTGAATTTGATATCTGATATGTTTTAGATATGAGTTTTAAAAAAATTATACAATTTTTAATATATGATTTCAAAAATGCACTAAAGTTTATAATTAAATATATATATTATACAATATAGTTTATAATGCAATATATAATATACAATTTATGATAATCTCTTACCGAATTATGTATAATATTTAAATATTTTAGTTAATCTATAAATATTTAAATATATATATATTACTAATAGATATATAAAAAATCTAAATATTATCTCTTTCCCTCTGTCTCTCTCTACATCTATCTCTCCCAAGTCTCTCACTCAGTCACTCCCCTCTCTCTCTATCCCTCTATCTCTCTCCCTCAACCCTATCTCTCCCTCTCTCCCTCTCTCCCTCCCACTCTCCCTCTCTCCTTCCCACTCTCCCTCTCCTTCTCTCACTTTCTCTCTCTCTCTCTCTCTCTCTCTCTCTCTCTCTCTCTCTCTCTCTCTCTCTCTCTCTCTCTCCCCCTCTCTCCCTCTCCCTCTCTCAATCTACCACTCTCCCACTCTCTACTATTAACCCTTAGGTCTATGTGGGCACAAATCGGATATCCGATTTGTGAAACTCGGACGTGTAGAGCTAGAAACTTACCGATGCAAAACATTTTAAAATGTTTTCTATATCAGCTATCCGATTGTTTCAAATATTTGATTTGTGGGCCATAGAAAAACCCCATGTGGGTGGTTTTTGTGCATTCCAAAAGACCCTACATTCTCTTTGCAGCACTATGCCTGCGAAAGATGCGCAGTTTCAGACAATAAGAGACAAAGACCAACTTTTTGGAGCATCTTGTACTCAAATTTGTCATAAGGAATGATTTTTTAGCATCTTTTATGAGTTATAATGGGGAGCAATAGTTGTAAGAATAGAAATTGTAAGAGAAAGCTTACAAAAGAAAAAATATCAAAATATAGACAAAGAGATACAAAAGGTCATAGGAAGAAAAGACAAGGTATGTTAAATATTGGTGAACTTGAGCCCTATGCTCTTTCAAGTGAGGAGGAAATTGAGTACGTTCAAGGTGAAAATGCAAAAAATGATATTGAAAATGTTCAAGATGAAAATGTTGGAATTGAAGATGTTGAACATGATATTCAAATTGGGAATGAAAATGTTCAAGGTGAAAATGTTTGGATTAAAGAAGTTGAACATGATATTGAAATTGGGAATAAAATTATTCAAATTGATATTGAAAATGTTCAAGGTGAAAATGTTGGAAATGAAGATGTTGAACATAATATTGAAGCAAGTGTAAATTATGTTTCACAAAATTACATGAGAAATGAAGAACCTTGTGTGGAAGAAAGAAATATTCAAAATTCAAGACCTTCAAGGACCCCTAAACGGTTAGTTGAAATTGATGATAACATTATAAACAATTTTGAAGGCAAGAGGTCAACACGAACTATTCAGTTGTGGGCTAGAAGACTTTTCAACCAATATTTTAGCAATAAGGCATTGGCCAAGAAATGCCAAATTTTTGTACAATTGCTAAAGATGCAAAACAAGAGACCTTTTCTAGCCAAATTGACGATTCATGTGAACAAGAAGACCGAAAAAAATTATTTTATTGTCAAAAATATTTTTAATCCTCTCAAGTCTATTGGAAAAAATAACAAGGAAAAAGATAAGAGAGTTGCTCAGAGAGTCATTACAACCGCCCTAGTAAGCCATCAATTGGAAAAGGCTCACTTTATGAGACAAACTTGCATTGATCTTGAAGTAAATCATAAAACTTTGGATAGAGCACTTGAAAGAAGAGAAAGAATAGATGATCCTCTTCAAAATGATACATGGTCTTTTGCAAGGAGGCTTCCACATGTTGATAAGAAGCTAACCGATAATGTAAAGCAGGCAATTCAACAATTTTGGCATGATAACTCTAGAGTATCACCCAATACAAAGGATGTTTTAAAGTTAAGAACTGGCAATCGAGACCATACACCACATCCTAAAAATTTCTTGGAATCAAGCCAAATAATTTTGTTCAAAATATTTATCATAAAACATCCAAATCTGGAAATATCGCAAAGGACTTTTGAAGGTTTGAAGCCATTTTATTGTGTGCCTCTTAAGATTTGTAATAATTGTAGTTGCAAATACCATGTGGAGTTTTCAATGTACCATGAATTATTATGCTATATCCGTTCTACTTTGCATACTAATGAAATGTTGCAAGAGTGTGGTTCAATGCTTCTTCCAAAATCATCAAGGGACTTGCTAGATCTATTTTTATGTTCTAGAGATGATGGTTCCTTTTTCTATAGAAAAGATTGTTTAAATGCGAAGTTCTCACAATGAGGTGGCTTGTCAAATTTTGTTCAATGTTTTCATGAGGGTTTCGAACATGAATTTGGAAAGAGTATTGTTGAGAAAAAGAGATATGAGATAGTCAAATATACTAAATATAGAGTGGAGGTGAAGGTTCTAGATGCGAGTTGGTTACAAAAGAATGCAGTGTTGCTGATTTTATTTCAGATTTTAAGCAAAATCTTTTCTACAAGTATGCAAGGGATAGTCATAGGTCTCAATGGTTGGATCAACAATTCAGGATATATAAGGACTCTTTTCCGATTGGCACTATTATATCAGTGGTTGATTTTGCAGAAAACTACACATTGAAACCACAAAACGAGGTTGAATCTCAGTATTACAATTCCATTCAGATTGCTATTTTTTCCACATAACGTTTAGACATGCACCTGATAGTACAAAGGAGGATCGAATGATAATCAGAGAGTATCATTTTTATATGAGTAATGATAGATCTCACTTGTCCGAGTATGTCCAACATTGTTTCAAGATTTTTTTGAGTTTTTCCAGGAGCATGATATAGCACCGGGCCAACATCTCATTTGGTCAAATAACTACACAGGTCAATTCAAGAATGCTTGTATTTTTTATTGGTTGAGTAGAATGCATGTAGAGAGGGGTGTACCTAATATTTGGAATTTTATTTTAGCTGGGCACGGGAAAGGGGAGCATGATGGAGCAGGTGCATGTGTAAAGAGAGCTCTAGTTAAGGATCAATTGAAGATTTCAAGAGTAAAATTCAGTGATGCACATTCTATTGTTGATTGGTGTAGTTTAGCATTATCACAAGGAGGGACACTTGATTCAATAGTGCACATATTCTTTTGGTTGGTTGAGGAGGGTATAGTGGGAGGAAGATTGGATTGTCATACAATCAAAGATTCTTCAAAGATGCATTCATTTCAAAGCTAAGATGCAAGCACATGGACCATTTGGACACAACAGTTGGCTTGTTTTTGTCAACGTTGTATTTCATGTGAGTGGGATCAATGCGAGTGAAGTGAGTGGGATCAATGCGAGTGAAGCGAGTGGGTGGATACATGGGTTCCACAATATCTAACTCCTTTATTTTAAACTATATCGATGACAAATGAAACAATGGAAATTTCACTTGATTACAACCGTATTTCAGATCTACTATAGCTAGTACATGTTTTTACAGTTGTTGCACCACAAGGAAGGAAGAGAGATCAGAATATTGGTTGGCTCGATGTGTGCGGGTAAAGCACAAGCTAACACAATCGATGGAAGATGATGATGTGTTTGTGTATCCTATAGGTTTAGTTATGGTTGCAAGAACTTGGTTGTGAACATACATGATTAGAAAGAATGGCATACTTGCATTTGAAGACTATGAGAAACACAAAAACATTCTCATGTATTCACACCTTGTTATAGCAACAAATGTTAACTTGTTGAAGCATCATGTCAAACCAAAGAAAAAACAACTATGGACACTCTGTAATACTGATCATGAAGCAATATTGGATACTCTTAAGCAAAGAGATGACCCTTCAGGCACACTTGAATAGCATATTCAAGAATGGAAGGTACAATGCTTAGGTTCATTATGCTTAAGTTCATTAGTGTTCTTTATTTAATATTGATATTTTGTATACTATTGCAATGCATGTGTCTTTGATAGTGATATTTTTGGAATGATTGATCATGGAACTGTTGCAACAATAGCCAACTTTGATCCTTTTGGAGAGGTATGCAACATATTACAATAATATAGATTGGTTATTCTAAGCATATTTTCTATTGTATGTAGTTTAAATGCTATCTTGATGGTTTGTATAGGTGCTTGTCACTCCAAAACGTCAACATACTACTATTGTGGAAGAATATGCCCTGAATGCCTCCAATAGGCAAATTTTGTAAAATTATAATTTTGAAATGTGAAACAATGTAACAAGGTCGTAACTATGTATAGGCATAATCTATATCCAATATTTTTTTTTGAAATACGGGTTAAATGTCTAGTATTGTATAAAGGGCATGTTTAAAATGTAAAGAGATTTTTGTACTTAATCAAGTTACAACCAAATGTTTTCTTCCTAGTTCTTTCCTATCGATATGCTCATTTGAACTAGGTTTTGTAATATCTCCTATTTATATATATAATAAATTACAATGGCTTGCCACTTTTTCCAAAAACAAAAATGTAAAAATTTCATGTGAGTTTAATTTCCCATGTAATTGATTCTTTCATCTAGCAAAGTGGAAACAACGTATTTGGGTGTGCATGATGTTCAAGTTGATTGGGTAAGATTTTTCTAATGCAAGAGATAGGTGGCTTTAAACAACACAATTACAATTAAAGATTATTTAATCTCTAATTTGATCGTCAAAACCAAACTTGGGTGCAAATTCAATCTCCAAACCTTGCCATGCCCTATAAACTCATAAAAAATGTCTATTAGGACTTGTAGAAGCTTGATCCACCCTTAAATATTTCTTCCCCCACATTTCATTGACATTAGCATGTTGTAACCACCATTTTTCACCTAATTTCACTCATGTTGATCTAGTGTAGCTCTGAGTGATTCAACATATTTGGGTGCAAAAGAGGACCATACGTAACGTAAACATACCCATCCAGATGTGTTGGAATAGTCTATTTGGTTGTATGATTTGGAGAATGAAAGTTGCACCACTTTGCAACTTTACACTACTTGCATTTGACAACTTTTCCTCAACTGAAAACTCATAACCACGGGAAAACACCTCCGAGATAGAAAAAATCGAGAGAGGTTATTGTAGATGGTTCCAACATGATCCCATATCCTGAGATGAAGAGTCTGTAAGCATCATGGTTTCTAAGTAATAGTCCATCAAAGATTGCTGACTTTTAGCACTTTGGACTCTTAAGGGAAATCGTTGGTCCAATGTAGCTCAGAGTGATTCGGCATATTTGGGTGAAAAAGAGGACCATACCTAGCGTAAACAAACCCATTCTGATGTGTTGGAATAGTTTGTTTGGTTGTACGATTTGGATAATGAAAGTTGCACCACTTTGCAACTTTACACTACTTGCATTTAGCAACTTTTCCCTCAACTAAAAGCTCATCACCATGCAAAAATTCCTTCGAGAGAGATTATTATAGATGGTCCCAACATGATCCCATATCCTTAAATAAAGAGTCCGTAAAAATCATGGTTTTCGAGTAACAGTCCATCAAAGATTGCTGACTTTTAGCACTTTGGACTCTTAACGAAATCGTTAGTCCAATGTAGCTCAGAGTGATTCAACGTATTTGGGTGCAAAATATGACCATACCTAGAGTAAATGTACCCATTTGGATATGTTGTAATAGTTTGTTTGGTTGTACAAGTTGGAGAATGAAAGTTGCACCATTTTGCAACTTTACACTGCTTGCATTTGGCAAATTTTCCCTCAACTAAAAACTCATCACTAAGGGAAAACGCCTCCGAGATAGAAAAAATTGAGAGAGGTTATTGTACATGTTCCCAAGATGATCTGATATCATAAGACAAAGAGTCTGTAAGCATCAAGGTTTCTGAGAAATAGTCTATTGAAGATTGTTGACTTTTAGCACTTTGGACTCTTAAGGGAAATCACCGGTCCAATGTAGCTCAGAGTGATTCAGCGTATTTGGGTGCAAAAGAGGACCATACCTAGTGTAAATGTAACCATCTAGATGTGTTGGAATAGTTTTTTTGGTCGTACGAGCTAGAGAATGAAAGTTGCACCACTTTTCAACTTTACATTGCTTGCATTTGACAACTTTTCCCTCAACTGAAAACTCATCACCACGAGAAAACACCTCTGAGATAGAAAAAAACGAGAGAGGTTATTGTAGATGGTATCAACACCATACCATATCCTTAGATAGAGAGTCTATAAGCATCATATTTTCTGAGTAATAGTCCGTCAAAGATTGCTGCCTTTTAGCACTTTGGACTCTTAAGGCAAATCGTCAGTCAAATGTAGCTCGGAGTGATTCAACGTATTTGGGTACAAAAGAGAACAATACCTAGCATAAATGTACCCATCCGAATGTGTTGGAATAGTTTATTTGGTCGTATGAGCTGGAGAATGAAAGTTGCACCACTTTGAAACTTTACATTACTTGTATTTGGCAACTCTTCCCTCAACTAAAAACTCATCACCATGAGAAAATGCCTCTGAGATAGACAAACCTGAGAGAGGTTGTTGTAGATGGTTGCAACACAATCCCATATCCTCAAATGGAGATTATGTAAGCATCATGGTTTCTGAGTAATAGTCTATCAAAGATTGTTGTCTTTTAGTAGTTTGGACTCTTAAGGGAAATCGCCGGTCCAATGTAGCTCAGAGTGATTCGTCATATTTGGTTGCAAAAGAGGACCATACCAAGCGTAAACCTACCCATCTGGATGTGTTGGAACAGTTCGTTTGGTCGTGCAAGTTGGAGAATGAAAGTTGTACCACTTTGACACTTGACACTACTTGCATTTGGCAACTTTTCCGTCAATCGAAAACTCATCACAATAGAAAAACGACTCCAAGATAGAAAAAATTGAGAGAGGTTATTGTAGATGGTCCCAACAAGATCCCATATCCTCAGACAGAGAGTCTAGCATTAGCACTTTGGACTTATTCCTGACAAGTCATAGAACTCCCTCTTAGAGCAATCCTGATTAGGCCTGGTAGGACAATCCTACGGATAGTGACCAAACTTGTCACATCTAAGGCATTGAACACGAAAGAGGTCCCACTTCTTCTTGAATGCAAGAGCGCCATATGACCCTTTATCTCTATTCCTCTTGAAGTATCTTTTCTTTCCTCCTTTTCCTTCCTTCTTCGAGGATTGAGTGGAAAGAACATGAATGTCTTCATTTGTAGGGTTTTGTCGAATACCTATCATAGGCAACATTGAATCCTCTTGAATGCAGTCAAACCTCAACCGATCAAGCTGGGAAGCTTCGATCTCACGCTGATTCCTTGAATGTAAGACTCCCAAGATGAAGGAAGACCATTAAGAGCCAACATGGTCAGATCCTTGTCATCAACAATATGACCAATGGTAGAGAGTTGATCTCTCAATTCAAAAATCTTCATGAAGTAGGTGAAGAAAAATTCTCCTTCCACCATATTAACATGAATAAGGTGTTGCTTCAAGGCTAGAGCATGACTTGTGTTGTTGATCTCATACATCTCCAAATTCTTAAGCATTTATCTTGATGTCTTCAACTTAGAGATGATAGGAAAAATATGGTCCTTCATGAAATCAACTAACATCTTCTTTGACTTGATATATTTCTTCCTCCATTGAACTTTCTCTTCCTCATCCGTAGGTTCGAAAGTTTCTCTCCACACTCAACCAATTCGTTTTCCTCCAAAGTGAGCATAATTTTGTATCTCCGTGAAGTGAATTTTGATGCTCCTTTGAGTCTATTCTCAATTTTAAGACCATTCACCATCTTGACTAAGATAGAGATAAACAAAAAAAAAAGGCAATAGAGGTATCGCTGCAATAACAAATCTGATCACTATCTTTTTTAAACCCACTCTGATACCATGTTAGTGTTTTAATGATTAGGTAATACAACTAAAAGCACTCAAAAAATGCAACACATAAGACAATAAACACATTAATATACCTTTGGAAAACCCTCTTCTTGAGGGAGAAAAACCCAACAAATATGTCTCTTATATAATGAAGGAATAAGAGCAGATATCTACTTACAACTCAGACCTAGCTCATGGCTGAAATTGATACAATGAATAATAACACCTCTCCTAGATGCAAGGATACAATTGAATATGCTTCTCCTTGAAATCATTGTGCTGCTACAAGATGAAGCGATGTTGCTCAAGTGTGAACTTCTACTTGGAATGCAAATTATGTTGAATGAACTTGATTGAGGAAATGAATAAACATCACCTTGTATTTATACAAAATAAGGTGACTCTTCAAGGAGGTTGGGCTCTCTTGAAAATAATAAATTACAAAATAATATCAAGGAAGGTGGACCTCATCAATTTAAATCAAATGAGTATAAATTAAATAGCCATACGCTATCATTTAATTTATTACAACTTAATGTGGTCGCTATGAAAAATGTATGAAAAATGAACTGTTTGATAAAAAGCTTTGGTAGACATGTATGAAAAATGTGGTAGCATAGACAAGGTAGTGGACTATTTGAAATAAATCTTCAAATAAATGTGGTCTCATAGAATTCCATGACAAGCAAATGCAATTGACAATTGCTCATAGTTTCTAGTTATGCAATGTGAAGTAATTGCATAACTGCTTAGGTCGACTTTGTAAAATCTATATTGTAACTGAAATTTTTCATCTATGAACATGTAGTTGTTAGTTATGCAATGTGAATTAATGATTTGAGTTGGAAAGATGTGTAATGCAATGTAATCAGCGATATAAATATAAACTACATAATATAACCATTCTTTTTTATGCTATTGTACATTGATATTCAACCATTGCTCAAGATAAAATTTTCAAAGAGTTTAATCATGCACATGAGGAACAAATTAAATTTTGATTGTCAACTTCTATATATTAAATTATCCAATAATCAAGTGTATGTCTATATACAAAAATGGCATCGATGCCAACTCAATTTTTTTTTACAAAATGTGGCATATGCCATCTCAATATGTATTCAAAATTTACATGCCAAAATGTCTAGATCATCCTAAACTACTCGTGGATCATCAAAATGGAGCCTCTTTGAAGCACTTATTGGATCTGAAGGTAGTTGCACAAGAAAAATTCAAACCACAATTGAGATTAGTTATACTCTATAATTTAAAATCAAATAATTAACATCAAAATCAATATACAATGAATTTTAATTGAAATCTAAAATTGAAATCTTGATTACCTAAAATATACGTCTCTTCAAAGGACCAGGTGTCTTAGAATATACCAAACCAAATTTTGAAATGCCAATCTATATATGTGAACAAAAACATAAAATTGATCCAAGTTAGCATACAATTATTGGTAATAGGAACATATTTACCAAACACAAAATAAAATTAACACATACCTCTTTAGGTTGATCTTTTTATTTATCTCCTTCAAGTGTTTCAACACCTCCTCCTTGAGGTGTTTCAACACCTACTCATTGAGGTGTTCTAATACCTACTCCATTAGGCGGTGTGTGGCTTGCCAACAACTCTGCATAGCTCATAATTGCCTATACATAAAAATGACAAGTACATATGAAACTACCAATCTATGTCAATGTATGTATAATCAATATAAGATCTTAAAAATATTAATTGAATCCAATTTGAGTTCAATTACCTTCCCCTTATCTAACTTTGCACCTCCATAGTCTGGATGAGGCTGCACCTCACTCACACTAGGTATTTCCTACAAGAGGAAAATAAGATAAATATATAAGTTATTATATAATTTCATTAATGACAATTCAAATGACAAGCAAGTATATAATAAAAAATAAAAATGAGTGAGTGCAAAAATATATACTATGTGTGTGTGTCCAAGCCAAATGAAATGGCCCTATGGGTGCTATCAATCACTCATGTGAGATCCTCCTCAGACATCAACTATTAAATAGACTATGTAAATAAATATTAGTAATTGATACTATCTCTTATTAATATTCATTTAAAAAAAATACAAGTTATGAATTTACAACTTAAATCTTACTTGTGTCACTATTCCAACATCCCGCGCTCTAGCAGGAGAGGACTCTATAGGGTGCGCTCCACTCCCCTACGACTGATTTATAATGTCCACATCATGGAGGTCATAATCAAAAGTGTTCAATGGATGCTCAACAGGTTGTACAAGAGGACCCAAGCATATCTGGCAACACATAGTGCAAGTATGTGGCACACAAATATGTGGACCTAAGGAGGATGATGCAACAGTAATCGAGCCTTTGCCAACATCACCAGAATGTGGTTGAGCCACTATAGAACATGCGAAACCAAATGACCACTCAAAGAGTTAATAGCCTGAATAGTCTGTGTGGCTGCATCTTGGATAATCTCTGGATGATCTATACTGGAGGTGGTAGACGAAGGGGAACATTTGGGCGCGAGACTACTCTAACTGCCCCTGGTCTATCCTGGGGCATACCTCCACCGATGCTCTAGAAGGGTTTAATGCCAAAGTAATTGAAATGATGCCCTAACAAAAACTCAACATATAATTTTTTAATAAAGTAAAATGGTATATCATAATTATTGTTCGGTGGTTTATCAAAAACCATACACCAACGATCCCAAACGTTATCTACAATGTCCCTATTCATGCACCATTTTATATAAATTTTTGTTTTATTAACATTCACTGGAAAACTGGTGCGGGGGGTAATGAATAAAGAGGCTAATTGGGCTTTGGTTATTTGGATATCTTTCACATCATCGTAAGACAATCCACATGTATAATATTCCTTCATGTCTTCTCACCATGAATGAAAGGCATTATGTTGGGTGGAGAGGGTTTCTATATTTTTAATTATTTCCTTTAGTTTGTTTGTCATATCTCTCAATCGAGGGATTTTCTTATAAACTTCACAAATGCCCCTCAATTGCCCCAAATTTTCACCAATTAGGTGTTCAATTGGTGGCTGCAGAGGTGGTGGAGTGTTTGGCTACGAAGGTGGTGGAGCATTTGGCTACAGAGGTGGAGCATTTTCATTCTCAGCCATAATACCTAATTAAAGTTAAAAACCAATTAATGTAATAAAAATTACACAATATAATTGAAATTATTGCAAAAAAACCCTATTTTAAAAAAAAAAATCTCAAAAAACCCTACCTTTTCACAAAAATCCATAACAAACTCTAGTTTTTGATAAAAATACATCAACAACACAAGTTTTTAATCAAAATTCATTTTAAAATATTAATTTTTAATAAAAAATCATTGTAAACTCTAGTTTTTAATAAAAATCAATAAAAAACCCTACTTTTGAATTTTTTTTTGTAAAAACTAAAAATTATAAGAATCTAATTGAAAATTTGATTAAGACATAAAAAAACCAAAAACTTACGTTTCAAATCGGATATCTCATGAAATTGGATATCGGATTTCTCTTCTCCCTATACGCCCGCGTTCAAATTGTGTGAAATGACTTTTAACAGTCAGGTTTTCTTATTTATATAGGATTTTCAAATCGGATATCGGATTTACAAACGTAGGTTTGGGCATTGCTTTGGAGCAATGTACTGACACCCGAACCAAAAAAAAGTCAACTCGACATTTTCGCGTTTTTGAGTCGATCCAAAACGTGATATTTTTCCCATTGCCACTTTTTGGCCCATCATGATCCTACACATACCCAGGAACCTTTTTCTTTTCATTTGCAATGTAGTTTCTACCCTTTTTGTGATCGGCTTAGGTGATTTCCTAGCTTTGTTTCAACTTTGGTCCCCCTGATTTAGTGTGTTTATGAAGGGACAAGGTTCTGATTGCCTTTTCTATCCTAGGCCTCTTTTCAAATTTTGGGTATCTCTATTTTCTTTCCTTGGGTTAATGGATCACACCTTCCTCTTGTCTATTTCAATGTGGTTAGGCCAGGTAACAAATTTTGGTTCTCTAAAATCAATTTTGTATTTTCCTCCATCCATATCTTCGAGCCTCCTTCTTTTTGGTTCTTTCTATCCCAATAACCTATTGTTTTTGTTTGCATATTTAGGCCTTCTAATATTCTTGGATGCCCTTTCTATAGATTTGAATTTAAAAATTGGAATCTTTTTTTCATGATTGGTGAGGTTGCATTCATTCATGAATAATTACTCTTAAAGAAGGTATGTATGTATTTTTTATCTTACTTTAAAATAACTGCTTTGAAGTCTGCATAAGAAGATATGTTCTTGTTTGTTGAAAATTCAATTTTTTATTCACTTGTATCCAAATTTGCAATGCCTAAGTTCACAAGAAAAGCTCTTCTATATGAAATTATTTAATTAATTCACATGTTATCATTTTTTGACTAATTAAATAAATGACATTTATTTAATAAGTCCTAATAGAACTTTATTTCATCTTGATTAGTTAAATAACACCAACTATTTAATTACATCACTAATTTATTTTATTCCCCTAAGTCGATTGAATTATTAAAATCGGAATAATTTAATTAACTCACTTTCCCTCTAAATTTTGAATAAATTGAATAAATTATTCAAAACATCAACAAAAATCAAATCAAAATAATGCAACTTTGTTTGCAAAAGTCAAACTTGATTTGCATATTCAACTCCAAAAAATAATTAATTAATTAAATCAATTAATTAATCATTCTCAACCAATTTTTTGATTGAGAAAATTACAAATCATTGATTGCTCAATCTAATTCTTGTATGATGAATCTAATTCTTGACTGATCAATCTATATCACTGACTGATCGATCTATTCCTCAATCACACTAATTACGTAATCTATTTGCACAAATTATGCCCATCTAAATCCTCTCAACAACTTTCAACCGTTGATCAAGATATTCTACTACGCTATCCTAATCATCCATTTCAAATCATAATTTATATATAAAAAACCTCTTTCCTCACATAAAAGGTGATCAAAGAATCGACCTATTTTCCACAACAAAGTACTACCAAGATTTGAATCAACATTGGCAAAGCTTCAATCAACATTTTGATCAAACACTCGCGTTCTTCAAGCTCACACAATACAACTATGGAGGCTTTGCATTGATACAAGCAACCACATCTTCGCGAATACACTTTGACACGAGATGGGTAACGATTTAGTGTAGTGAATTCAATTATTCTTGTTTTATTTCATTTACGTAGGTTGAATTCATTGTTCTTAATCGTCCATATCATGAGTGAGGGAATAAATCTAGATTCTTATTTTTTATTAGATTAGTTTCTATTTCATTGCATTTATCTTGTTTACACTCTTTGATTTTCCCCCTCACACAATATCAATAGCTAGAGCTATTTAGTGAATCATAACCATACATCAATGACCTCACTTATTGTGAGATGCAAAATAGAAATGACCTTCTACCTACTCATATGCCATGAAAAAAAACAAAAAAAAACATATTAACAATGAAATTTAATGAAATAATATATTAAAATTTAATCTTAATCTAGCTCAAATAAACCTTGACAATTTGTAAACAACTTTCTCTACTCTCAATACCTAGAGCTATTTAGTGAATTATAACCTTGGATCAATGACCTTACTTATTTTGAGATGCAAAATAGAAATGGCCTTCTACCTAGTCATATGTCATGAAATAAAATAAAAACATATTAGAACTAAAATTTAATGAAACAATGTATTTAAATTAATCTTAATCCATCTCAAATAAACCTTGAAAATTTGTAACGACCAATGACAATGAAAAGTGTTATTATTTAAATATTTTTCTCTAAAAATTGTACATGTTAGCTTATTCAGATATTATTTTTTTATTTTTTTTAAATTGTATGAAAATTACAACATACAAATCAATCAATTATTCATGTATGTGTGTGTACTTACATTGAATGATTATTATAATTCTCATTCATGAAGTAATATGACATGGACCCATAGTCTAGATGATAAATAAGGTGGAATAAAAATATAAACTAATCTTATATACGTAAAGTGAACAATTGTTATAGTTCTCCTTCACAAACCACATAGGTTAGATGGAAGACACAATATAATAAATACATAAATTTAATGATTATTATAATTAATAAGATGTAAATAGATATAATAGAAAAAAAAAGAAGGATTGAATATTGTCAAATGTCATTAGAAATCATGGGCGTCCAAAAAGGAACTGCAATTATAATATACTTTTATTACAATGTTCGTCTTCAATTTATGGCTCTTCAAAACTCCGAAAGGGCAAGGCAGTAAAATATATTTTTATTGCTTCGAGAAACATGAGGAATATTGTTGTGTGGATTCCATTGTTGAACAGATAAATCCTCAAGTGCAGATTATTACCTCTAACCAGCTGTCATTATTTGAGGTTATGGTCCACATGGGCACGCAACACTAAAATGTTTTAACTATTTCTCTTTGGAATAGGTAGTAAATAATGATAGCAAGCAAGCTGAGAAAGCCTGTCTGCACAAAAGCGGCCATCCCAACAAGTTTTTGATTTTAAATATTAGTTGGAAGCTCATTTTGAGCAGTAATTTCGTAGTGCCAAATACCCATTAATCGGGCATTTCAATAAGAACAGCAGAAGATAGAGAAGTGAAAGTAAAGAACAGCAAGGAGCGTAGCATGAGAAGAAGAGAGGATCAGGAGCAGAAAATAATAAGCCCACATCCAAAGAAATCGTGAGAGATTATTTGTGAGCTGCAAGTACTTGTTGCAACGATTGCCCCAAGTCTGTGTGGAGAGTCGACAGCCACAAGTGCAAAGTGGACAGATGAGACAGGGAATCATGAAGAGACGTTGAGGTGACATAACAGACAGACCTGCGCATGGAAATTAGAAAAAGTTTTTAAATGAAATAGAGAATGTTATTTTAATGAAATAGAGAATGTTATTTTAATGAAATCTTGATTTTAATCTTAATGTGTTTCCATGTGTCGGGACTGTCTTATTTGTGTTACCTGATGTTACCTATCTATGATTTCTGTGGGCTGATTTCGTATACTGTCGAAGTGCGTATATGTGTGTGCCTATCGCTTCCAGCAATAGGGCTGTGCGTACCCTGATTAGGGGCGAGGACAACTCTTTGCATAGCAATTTACCTGCAACAATAGTGTTAGTGGGTGTGGAGTTGCCGAAAGTGGCTTACGCGGCCGCCATAAAAATCAAATATGATATTTTTTGAAAAATATTAGGAAAACAATAAAACGTTTCTGAAAAACATTAGAGAAACTTCAGTCAAATTAGAGAAACTGAGATTTAATGATGTTGCGCAGTAAAAGGATGAAATGATGTACGAGGTAATATAAATAAGATAGATGCGTATAAGAGATCAGTCATACAACATAAATAAAAAACATTTGTTGTTTGAATATGAATGCATTAGTCAAAAGGATTCGTAGCTTAAGATATAGATCAGCTTACAGTTTGTAGTATGAAAAAGAATGTGTGCAGAGACATTGTTAATCATTTTCTCAAAAATAGTCTTGAATAAGCAAATATCGTCAATTCATTCATAGGCAGTGTCAATGAACAAATAGAAAAATCCATAAGGGTTAAATATCACATCACATCAATCGGCTCCTAGCCACTGTAATGGCTGTTTTTGAATAAAATATAAAATATACTCCGTAGCAAATAATCACTGAAGCATGTAAGCACACCCTCCTCCTGAGTATAGTCTAAAGGTTGTTGGGAGCTGTGTATTCAAACATAGCCACTGTATACTGGATGTGAAACATACTCCATAGCAAATAAATGAGTAGGAAGAGAATTTCATAAACTATTATCTACCTTCTTTTTGTGAAGGAAATGAGAATTCAAAACGATGGGTTTAAATCCAAGTGAGATAAAGTGCTGTTATCTCCCCTCAGAAGGTTCCCAAAATCACAGAAAACAGAGATTTTGGAAGCCTTTGAGGGAGAGGTAGTAGCATTTCTCTCATATCTTTCCTCCTCCTAAGCAATAGATTTCATTAGCTAAGAGCTTTTAATGAGATGGGCTGGCTCTTGTGTGATATGCTATTTGGCTAGAGGAATATATAGGTCAGAGTTAGCAATGTAGCTGATTGAAATATCCCCATTTCGCTACTTTTTGTTGGTCTCCCACTTATGTTTTATATTTATCAACAGTCTTCACATAGATACCAACTTTTTTCATCCTCTACAAAAAGTAGAAGGCAAGTTTATCTATACAAATTCTCCAAAAGATTTGATGACACACAAGTGTCTGCTTATTGAATGTCAAGTCAAATTCGATCAACAGTTCAGTGATAAAAACGAACAGGAGGATTCTTTGCATGTAAGAAATCTATCACATAAAAGGTGAAAAGAGATAAGGTTTTCTATTTTATGGTTGTCCGAAAAGAAACTCAATAATAAATTATTTTCCACGGTGTATCTGAACAATTAAAATCCCAGTGTCTTATTAAACCAATGTTGTGTAGGAAAGTAAATATTCCGTTGATTAACTTATTCAGATCTGATAGTTTCTGCACTGACACATTATATGAAATTTTTTAAAAGAGAAAACAATGGGTCTTTATTTCCTCAGTTAAAAAATGTGGAACTAACAATTCTTTGTGAGGAGGTATTCCACTACGGTGGACGAAACTGATTTTCCATCTGGTGGTCCATTACGAGGGAAGAAACAAAATTATATTCTGTAATATTCAGTGACAATGACGTGTGCGAATTCAGGACCAAGTTCCCCATGTCGGCAATATTTTTGGTTGTCATAGGTTATTAATGTAATGTATTTCATATAATTAAATTCAATGTCTCATAATTTTTGTAATGAATAAGTCTTATTTAATTTTTTTTAATATTAAGTATAGTGAAATCAGAAGATACAAATAAGGAGAGTATCAGATGCAACTGTGGATCGAAATCCAGCCCACTGTACAGTTGCAAAAAGTGATTCCCCTCATTACAAAAAGATCAAACTCAGAATAACAATATAACATTCCTATCTATTGTTGAAAAACAGGATAAAGCATGCAATAAAAATATGCTGATAATTTTATGCATCCAAATTAACAAAGTAATAAATGATAGCTGAAACAAGATTACAAAAGATATTCAAACCATAAAACAAGAATAATGTGGAGAAATCCTTGCGGGAAAAAAGTCCACACCCAAAGAGATCCAAGACTTGTATTACTTCATGGCTTCAATAACCTGCAACTTAACATGTTTTCTCTTCAACTCAAGCA
Source organism: Sequoiadendron giganteum (assembly GCA_007115665.2). Classification (NCBI taxonomy): domain Eukaryota; kingdom Viridiplantae; phylum Streptophyta; class Pinopsida; order Cupressales; family Cupressaceae; genus Sequoiadendron; species Sequoiadendron giganteum. The sequence goes on along the minus strand of CM021104.1, from coordinate 590,690,464 downwards.
CTAAATATATAGGCATGAGAGAAAACATAAATCAAGAATGGTTTCCCAAACCATTTTAGTCCTAGATCACAAAGAAAAGAAACTTTCTCTTCCAACTTGTGATTTTATCCATTTTTTAGTAATGTGCACATGCAACTAAAAAAAAGTCTATTTTTTCTTTTTTCCAAACTCACATTTATCTTCCCCTTTTTTCATGCTCTTTCTAATTTGACAATTAAAACACTTTGCAAGTTGTCATAGTTGCATTTAGCAACTTTCATGACAACTAAAAGATAATTACAAATTGCCATTTAATAAATTAAAGAACAAAGCAAGGTTGAGACATTTTGTCAACATTCTCCCACTTGTCGAACACCTTGCAAAGAGCATAAAGGGAAACTGAATAAATCAAGTTTTAGAAGACGTGAGGCCCATGGCCTCTCTGCACCAACTAAATTTTTTTGTGTTCACAGGTTTAGTAAGAGAATCTGCAACATTCTCTACAGTGTCTACTTTCTGTAACATGACTTTACCACTCTCAACCATTTCCCGAAAAAAGTGATACTGAACATCTATGTGCTTTGTGCGGGCATGATACATTGGATTTTTAGCCAAACAGATGACACTTTGACTATCACATCCAATTCTTACTTGTTTACACTGAAAGCCAAAACCTGAACACAATCTCTCTAACCACACTGCCTCTTTACAAGCATGTGTTGCAACCATGTACTCTGCTTCAGTAGTGGACAATGCATCTGTAGGTTGTCTTTTTCTCATCCAACTAACTGTTCCTCCAAACAAAGTAAAGACATAGCCACTTGTAGACTTTCTGCAATCTAGATCACCAACAAAATTTAAATCAACAAAACCATGCAAATCAATCACCTTACTCATATCATAAGATCCATGATAACCAATACAATGATTAGAAGTCCCACGTAAATATCTAAAAACCCTTTAACATAAGTACAATATTCTTTACCAGGATCTTCCATAAATCTACTAGGAACTCCCACTATTTGGGCAATATCAGGTCTTGTACAAATCGTAGCATACATAAGGCTTCCTACAACACTAGCATATGAAACTTTATACATCTCTTCAATTTCATCATCTGTTTTAGGACATTGCTCTAGAGATAGCTTAGTGCCAATTGGAAAGGGAATACTAACTGGCTTACAATCATGCATGCTAAAATGTTGCAAAATAGTGTTAACATACTTCTTTTGATTTAACCATAATTTTCTGTTAACCCGATCCCTGTTGATTTCCATACCCAAGATATATTTTGCAGCCCCTAAATCTTTCATGTCAAAAATACTAGATAATTGACTCTTAAGTTCCCTAATCATTCCCTTATCATTTCCAATAAATAACATATCATCAACATATAGGACAATGATTAGTAATCGATCATCAATTAATTTAAAATAGACACACTGATTTTCTTCACTTCTAATAAAGTCATGATTCAATGCAAAACAATCAAATTTCTGATACCACATTCTTGGTAACTGCTTCAAACCATACAAAGATCTTTTTAACTTGCAAACCAAATCTTCTTGTCCCTTCACAATAAAATTATTAGGTTGTTTCATAAATATTTCCTCATCAAGATCCCCATGTAAGAAAGCGGTCTTAACATCCATTTTCTTTACTTCCAAATCAAAAGCACAAGCAATAGATAAAAGGAATCTAATAGAGGTTAGTTTAGCCAGAAGAGAAAAAATATCACCAAAATCCACTCCCTCAACTTGAGAGTAACTTTTTGCTACTAACTGGGCCTTGTATCGTTCCAACTTACCATCTACTTTAAATTTCTTTTTAAACACCCATTTGCATCCAATGGCTTTCCTGCCCTTAGGCAGCTCAACTAGATCCCATGTGTCACCTTTGTCCAAGGCCTTTATTTCATCTTTCATTGCTTTTAACCAGTAATCATGCTCATCTAAAGATAAGGCCTCTTTCACAGATCTAGGTTCATTATCAATACAAGATAAAGGAAAAACACAACAAAAATCGAATGGACTATATCCATACCTATCAATAGGTTTATGTTGTCTAGTGGATTTTCTTAGAGGTGTAACAAGATGCTCAAGTTGTTCCTCTTTAGAATTCTCTTCTAATCCTTCATATTCACCTTCATGTTCATCATGTTGTTCAACATGTGTATCTTCTTGTGGTTGATCTACATGTGCATCTTCTTGTGGTTGGTCTACCTATGTATCTTTTTGTGGTTCAACCTTAATATCAAAATGCACTAAATTTTTAGGCTTTACATGAGGTTGTTCATCATTTTTAAATTACTTGAGCTCCTTGAAAATTGCATCCTTAGAATATATCATTTTCATTTCTACTGGATCCCAAAGCTTATAACCCTTAATATTCTCTCCATAACCCACAAAAACACATTTGTTAGCTCTGAAGTCAAGATTAGAACGTTTTTCTTTAGGAACATGAACATATGCCTCACTGCCAAACACTCTAACATGAGAAACTGATGGTCTTTTACCTATCCATACCTCATAGGGAGTTTTATCAACAAGAGCAGTAGGTGACCTATTAACTAGATAACAAGCAGTGTGTACTACTTCAACCGAAAAGTGTTGTTCAAGATTTGCACTACTCAACATGCTTCTGGCTCTATCCATTAAAGTCCTATTCATCCTCTTTGCTAGTCCATTTTGTTGTGGAGTATACGGGGTTGTTTTCTGCCTAATAATTTTTGCATTCTTACAATAATCATAAAAACCCCTAGAGCAATATTCACCACCATTATATATTCTTAAAACCTTTACTTTTTTATCTGTTTGTTTCTCAACAAGTTTTTTAAATTATTTAAATATAGAAAAAATAGCAGATTTCTCCTTCAAAAAGTAAACCCATGAATATCTAGAATAATCATCAATAAAAGAAACATAGTAGTGACACTTTCCAATAGATGGTATATCCACAGGACAAAAGACATCACTATGAATTACCTCCAAAATTTTCTTATCTCTAGTACTTATAGATTTAAATGAAACTCTATGTTGTTTTCCATACATGCAATGTTCACAAAAATCAAAATCAGCAGAGTAACCTGGCAAACCATCAACCATATTTTTATTTATGAGAGTTTTGATACCCTTTTCACCAATATGACCCATCCTGTGGTGCCATAACTTACATGATACAAAGTTATACATAACATTAACAGAGTTATAGAAAGTAGAAGCATCAAGTCTAAATAGGGTTCCACACCTATTACCCTTAGCTAAAACCAAATTCCCTCTGATTAACTTGCAACCACTCTTTTCAAAAGTAACATGCACTCCTGAATCATTCATTCTAGATACAAAGATTAAATTTCTAGCTAAACCAGGAATGTGCAATATATCTTTAAGGGTTTTAACCCTTCCATCATTGAAGATCAATTTTATCTCTCCTTGACCTACAATTTCTCATGTTCTATTATCCGCGAGAAAATTTTTCCCACCATCATAAGTTGAATATGATAAAAACCATTCCTTGTGAGGAGTCATGTGGTAGGAAGCACCTGAATCTATTAACCAAGAGTCATCATAATTCATATTAGTAGAAATAATAAAAGAATCAATAGCTTCATCATCAGAGGATTTATTTGTAGAGGAATCATCATTATTTTTCTTTTTATTCTTACATTCCCTTTTGAGATGCCCCCATTTACCACATTTCCAACACCTCAATCTACTCTTACCAGGTGATTTTGACCTTCCTTTAGACTTAGAACGATCCTTAGAATTTTCATTTTCACCTTTTCTTTTGTCTTTACCTTTCTCCTTAGATCTACCTCATACATGCAATGCATCTTTAGACCCCTTTGAAAGTGGAGTGGCAACGAGGGCATCCAACTTCAAATCATTTGAAAAAGAACCATTGATTGCAATAATAAGGCTATCCCAGGATTCAGGTAGTGAACATAATAATAAAATACATTTATCCTCTTCATCTATCTTTACATTAATTGACTGTAGCTGACTCAAGATTAGATTAAATGAATTCAAGTGTTTTGCAATCGAATCTCCATTATTCATTTTAAGAGAATATAACTTTCTTTTCAGAAATAACCTGTTAATGAGACTTTTAGTTTGGTATATCTCTCCTATTCTATTCCATAACTTATATGCAGTAGTCTCATTAGATACATTCAATAGAAAAAAATCAAATAAAAACAAACAAATAGTGTCGCAAGCCTTTTTATCTAACTTAATCCAGTCTTCATCTGATATAGTTTCTAGTTTATTCTCTTTATTAACAACAACCCATTGATCTCTTTCTTCCAAGAGATCCTCCATCTTTAACTTCCAAATCTCATACCTAGTACCATTGAACTTCTCAATGTCCAATCGAGATGAGCCAACCATGAAAAAAATAGCACACTCCCACTGTAGAGAAAAAACCCAATCAAACACTCCAAGAAAGGCATCCCCTTCTCTAATCAAGCCAACTTAGCTTTGATACCAAATGTTGAAAAACAGGATAAAACTTGCAATAAAAATATGCTGATAATTTTATGCATCCAAATTAACAAAGTAATAAATCATAGCTGAAACAAGGTTACAAAAATATTCAAACCATAACACAAGAATAACATGGAGAAACCCTTGTGGGAAAAAACTTCACACCCAAAGAGATCCAAGACTTTTATTACTTCATAGCTTCAATAACCTGCAACTTAACACATGTTTTCTCTTCAACTCAAGCACTAAATATATAGGCATGAGAGAAAACATAAATCAAGAATGGTTTCCAAAACCATTTTAGTCATAGATCACAAAGAAAGGAAACTTTCTCTTCCAACTTGTGATTTTATACATTTTTTAGTAATGTGCACATGCAACTAAAAAAAGGTCTAGTTTTTCCTTTTTCTAAACTCACATTTATCTTCCCCTTTTTTCATGCTCTTTCTAATTTGACAATTAAAACACTTTGCAAGTTGTCATAGGTGCATTTAGTAACTTTCATGACAACTAAACGATAGTTACAAATTGTCATTTAATAAATTAAAGAACAAAGCAAGGTTGAGAAATTTTCTCAACACCTATACTATCCCATTACATCATAGCAACATAGATCAACTTTGGAGGAACAAAATACCAATACAAACCTGCAACAAAGTATCAATAATACATCAAAGTATAGTAACAGACTATATACCAACTAGGAATAAACAACACTTAGGAGCTTTACAAAATAAAAAGGATATGGAGTCAAAAGTAGATAGTCAATGATTCTTTGGAACATTAATTCCATTACACGATGGCAACAAATTTTCAGCTACATTTTGTTCATTGGTGGATGCATATACAAACTGGTTCCTCCTATCTTCCCTCCAATTCTGACCACCTGCAATATCTTTTTTGAAAGCATGAAGGGCCCTCATAATGAAATCGACCCCCGGATGGCCCTCCGGCCATATGTGCCAATATCGAGCCTCCATAATATCAATAGTAACCTAACCATTTTCAAGGTAGTGCCAAAAAATTTCCTTGGAAAGTTCCACTGTGATATAAACCAGGATGACAAAATTGTGGAAGACAAGTCTTTTGTAAGACTCAGTAAGCAACCTTTGTTTCTTTTGAAATCTATCCTTATTTCTATCCTTCTAGATGAACCAAAGAATAATGGAAGAAAAACAAAGCCAGAATAGTGCAGCACTCTTGCCCATTTTTGCATCATGAAAAAGAATCTTATCAGGAAGTGGTTGTCTATTAGAATCCCATATATCTTGATTATCATAGAACATATCCCAAACTTCCTTAGAAAAAATGAAATCAAAGAAAATATGTTTAATCATTTCAGGAGTTCTACAAAGATTGCAAATGTCAATTCCATTAAAGTTTGTTTTGTATGGCAGCCTTTGCAAAATAAGTAACCATCTAAAACAAGCAATTTTAGCTTCCAAATGTTTGGACCAGTTAGACTGAAACATTAATTGCTAGTAGTTTTTATTCCAATTAACCTTCCAGAGCTGATTTAAATAATTTGTCAAGTCAATATGATCTGTGAGCATAGAATACATGTCTTTAACTTTTGTTTTTTTGTATATTATTACCATTTTTCCATTGAAATTCCAAGTATTAAGTTTTATCCTCATTATGTTTAATAGGAAATTACAATTTGTTACAGACTTCCTTGAGAACTGAATAAGTCCTCCAATTAGTAGGAGAGATATTATATTCTGAGCACAAATTATTCTAGATCTTAAGTCTACCATCTTTCAAAATATGTTTTAATTATTAGATTCCTTTACAGGCCTAGCTCTTAGTAGAGCATCCTTGAATTAGAGCCAAGGGTTTGCCCTTATGTTCAAGATTCCACCAAATACATCTATTGATCTAAATTGACCCATTTCCCCCTAAGATAAAGTTGTAGTTTGTGAGTCAAGTCTTCATAATTTCTCATGCCTTCCAAATGGTCTTAAGGAATTTAGAACCAATAGGTAAGATGGGTTCCTTCCTACTAAGGATATCATTGAAAGGTAATGAATTCTAGACTTTAGCATGTTTAGGAGTAGCATTAGTAATATTTTTCTTAATCAAAAATTTCCAGGGCTCCTTACCCTCGAGAGCACCAAGCATCCACTTTGCAACCAATGCAATGCCCTGTAATCTAAGATATTTAAAACCCATACCACCTTTAGTTTTCTCCACTATACACCACTCCCACCTCACCGAATTTTTTTTCCTTCTTCCTTTACCATCAGACAAAAGAAAAGCCCTTATCGTTTTTTGAATTTCATTAATTTGGTAAGAATTGAAGAACCACACTGAAGAAAAATAGATACTATAGGAGGACAATATCTTTTGGAAGATTTGAATTCTCCTAGCCAATGATAAGAACTGCCTATTCCACTCGGAAATATTTCTTTCAATCTTCTTTCTAACCCAATGACACATCTCCTTAATACTAGGATAAATAGACAAAGGGGTGCCAAGATATCTCACAATCTTGTGTGGTCCCCCCCATTGGAGACCATATTTACTGATCTAGTTAGGGGCTGCTTTAGCCCAACCCAAAAAATGAAATTTAGAGGGAGCAATTTTGGCCCTTGAAGCAAGACAAAAAACATCCAACTTACCCAACAAATTTGACAAGTTGTCCTCTTCCAAGCATAGAAGAATTGATGTATCATCTAAATTGGAGGTTGAGAAGATCATTTTCATTAGGCAGTCTAAGACCTATGATTCTCAAAATGGATGAGTTTTCCCTTAATACATAATGCAAGGCATCTGAAGCAATTACAAAGAGAGCCAAGGCAATATGACACCCTTGTCTTATAGACCTTTCAAGTACAAACTTCCTTAGAAAGAACTCCATTAACTTCAACTTGAGCAGTAGCATCACAAAACAGAGTTATGACCATATAACAAAAACAATTAGGAAATCCAAAATATTTTAGCATTAATAACACAAAACTCCACTCAATTCTATCATAAGATTTTTCAAAATCCAATAACAACAGTACAACATTCTGCCCGGTAAGTTTTGTCCAGTTCAATGCCTCCCAACTAGTGATTAGGTTTTCAAGACTGTATCTCCCTTTTATAAATCCAGTCCGAGTAGAGTTAATGATTGAAGGTAGAACAAGAGCCACTCTATCAACCAAAATATTAGTAAGAATTTTGTATGAGACATTCAGTAATGTTATAGGTCTCCAATTTTTAACTAAGGTTTTGTCTCCTTCCTTAGGAATCAGTTTGATCAACCCTTTGTTGATTTGGCTGCCAAAAGTTGCCTTATCAAAAGCTTCTTTGTATACAAGGAGAAGATCGTCACTAACCCAGTCCAGAAAGGACTTATAGAGCTCTACAAGGAGGCCATCGGTTCATGGAGATTTATCATTGTTAAGGGAGAGGATAGCCCTTCTAAATTCTTGCACAGTGACATCCTTACCAAGATCATCAACCATCTCTAAATTCACCTTCTTAGGTATAATTCTTTCAATATGTCGCCTTTCCTGATGATTGGCATCGGTTTCACCATCAAAGGAGAAGAGGCTTTTATAAAAAAGGAAGAATTGGCTCCTTATTTCCTCCAGATTTCTTATAGCTGCACCATTAATAGTGAGCCAATCAATTTTCTCTTTGGTTTTCTTCTCTTTTATATATCTGAAAAATAATTTAGAGCCTTTATCTCTATTTTCAAACCAATTCATTTTTGCTCCGACCCTTAGGCCTCAGACTTTGACAGTTTGAAGTTTCCTAAGGGGGCACTTGGCTAGAGTCACCTTGTTTATGAGCTTTTCATCTCTAGGGTTCAATTGAAGCTCAACCTCTGCTTGTTAGAGTTTGTCCTAAAGGAGGGAATCCTCCTTTCGGTGGTCTTTGGCTTTCTTTGTCCCAATGGTCTAGAACAAGGCTTTCCATCCTTCAGTATTCATATTCCATCTATCTCTATGAGATAGATATTTGTACAACCATTTATTAATCTGCCTTAGGCATAAAATGGAACTCTTGCAGTCACTATCCTTGAGAAGAGAAGTGTTAAGACAAAAACTATCATTGCCTTTGGCAACCTTAGGGACATCCTATTTAAGACATAGTTTAGCTCTAAGCAGGTGATGATTAGAGAGTGAAAAAGGAGAAACTTCAACCTTCCAACTAGGATTCACTAAAGAGGTTGAAAAGAAGGAACTACAGAAGTAGAACCTATCAAGTCTACAATAAATTCTTCAGCCACCCTATTCAAAATTACACCATGTAAACCAAATAGACTTAGAATCCTTTTTTTTCCCTTCAATGGGGTCCTCTAACTTGAGTTTGGATCTCATCCTTTCCCAATAGAATCTTTCATTCCCCTTCCACCGAAAGCCTGGACCTCCCCATTTATCCTCTTCTCTCTCAACAAAGTTGAAATCACCACCAACAATCCAAGGAATGTCTTGCAAACTACCCATCCAATTCCAAATTCTGATCCTTTCATTGTAATCATTAGGATCATACACATCAGAAACACCAAAATAAATGTCATATTTCTTAATTTTTAACCAAACTGCCCTATTGCAAGGAGAGACCCCAAAGCCATCAAAAAATTAAACCCACTTGTTAGCCAATAAGATCATTGTACCTCCTTTCCCCCTCTCATGTTTGGTAACAAATTTGGATGCCTCTTTCCAGATGACTCTTAAACTGGTATCCAAGGTAAACCCAGTGGCCTTAACCTCCTTTAGTAATACAAAATCAATGTCTTTCTTCTGCATTAAAAATATTCACACAATATGGTTTTTGTCAGGGGACTCCAAACCCCTAACATTCCAAGAGATACAATTTAGCTCCATTATGATTGTTCACTTGGGTGGATCCTTTATCACATTTAAAATTGTCAAAACACTTAGGCAATCTGTTTTCAGATTCCATCCTCTTAGCATTAGGGGGGAGAACTCCACTCAAATTTTTTCTCTTGTCCTTTAGGTGTTGATTTAAGTATTTATCTTAGAAAGGTTTACCAATATCCAATCCCTTCTTCTTCCTATATCTTTGAGTTTTTTTCAACACCACCTCCATGTGATTATCATCCCCTTCAAAGATATCCTTAGTAGAGAGTAAACCATGCTCATCTTTAGATTCCATTCCTGATGGTGAAGAAAACCCATCTGAACTAACCACTCCACTCAAGGGGTGAATACGATCCATTTTTTATTTAGGAAGCAACATTTCATCAACCTTCTGATTTCCAACAACAAAAGAGATAGTGTTGAAAGAATTGGACTTATCTAATTTGCCTTCAACACGATTCAAACTATTATTTCCTAGAACAGAGTTTAGGTGTCCAATGGGTACATCTTCTTGTGTCCATTTCCCATCTTCTAAGGATTGAAGGGGTAGTTAACCTCTAAATTTAGGGTCACCAAATTCTATTTAGGATTCTATCAATTGATTTTCCTTAAAATATTTGGAATTGAAAGTATAAATTTCCTTACCTGGATTGTGATTAAAATCTTGATTTTCTTTTGGATTCCTTAGCGTCATAAGTGCCAACTACTGGGCATTTAATTCTAGAATATTTTGGATCTGATTAGAATTTTTTATATGTTCCGTATCAATTTTGCCTATTCCACCCTTATGGGTAACTTCCTGAGCTTTCATTATATTGTTGTCTAGGTTATTTAAGAGTGAGGAAAAGATTTCCTCCACTCTCAAGGCATTGTTATTATCCTTGTTTGGCTCAGTCCTCTCCATTTGCAGAGGGCTACTTTCCTTATTAGGGTTGCTTTTAGAGTTAACAAGGGCATATTACTTGTTAATCTCCTACGGGGTAGGGTATCGACCCTCAATACCCAACCTGATATTTCTATCTCTACAATTTTTCCCTTCAAAACCAGAGGGATACACTTTATCTTGACCTCCTCCACCTAGGGTGGTCTTATTGTTAGTTGTATTTTTAATTAAAGGGCAATTCCTTCGGATATGGTCCTCGTGTCTACAGAGAAAACAGGCATTCAACCCACCCAGCAATTCAATTTCACATTTAATATTTCCATATTTTAGGTTAATCTCTAACACGTCTAGTATATCCAGACTTGGAAACAATGACACCAAAATTCGAGCATTAGAATGGGGAAGAGGGAACTTGGTGTCATCAACCTTCAAAATGGTCCCATAGGGTTCAAGCAGAAGTGGGGCGAGTTTCCAAAGGCGGGGTGCCACCCACTTAATAATTATCCACCAAGGGCTCAAAGGCCAAAGACCTCATCCTCCATAGCCTCTGAATCCCATGCCAAAGAACGAAAAACCACATTACCCACATTCCAGAATTGTTTAGAAACTACTTCCATTTTGAGATTTCTGATTAGTTTTTATTAAATCTAAAATATATTATTATAATATTCATAACAGGTGAGATTGGAAATGTTGCATTCAAAATGGTCGATCAAGTTCAAATAAAATCAAATAGAAACTAAGTAGTTAAAGAAAATCTAATATGATGGGCATTTTGTGAGATGGTGAAATGGGATTTAAGAACAATGATTAATCTAAATCACTCATTCATCATTAAACATTGGAGATATAAAAATAACCAAGAAAAATTATTTGGTTGTTGTCTTCAAAGAAGAGTCAAATAGTTGGTTAGGGCTTTAGTTCTATTTTTTATTGTGGTTTGCGATATGATTAATGAAATGTGATGAAAAATTTAAAATGTTGTAAACTATGTGAATTAAGACTAAAAAGACAAACTATTATATAATCTAGAAAAAATAAAGGAAAAAGACAAAAATAAGAAATAAAACTAGAAAGTACAGAGATAGAAAAACATGGCATGTGAATTTGATGTAAGATTGGCTAGATAGGGGTACAAGTGATGTAGGAGGGTCCTCCCTTCTTCCAACCAATTCATTCACAAATCACAGAATGAAAATCACAGCCATGATTAAAGAACTCAGTAAAATCTGATTAGAAGAAAACATAGATTTACTTAATTCAAACACCAATTACAATCAATTTGGTCTTTCATGCCCCCATACCTCTTCGAGCATCCAATATGCCTAATATTAATTAGTATTTGATTACGGATATATATAAAGATTTTTTTTGTCATTTAAGGGAGTGATAGATGTGGTGTTCTGATATGAAGAAGTGTGAATTGCAAGTCATAACAGAGCAGTAATGTGAAATTGATGCAAAGAGGAGTAAAGAGTAGAATAGGGAAAAGTGAAGTGAAAATAAAGAAAGCAGATCCATAATAACATTCATGAGCCTCACCGAAACTATTACATGGCATTTTTTCATGCTATCATCTTAGTTCACCCCTTCAGATGGTTTTAGTCTAAATTTTGTAGGTAGTAAGCCTTTATCTTCTGAGCAGTGAGCTCTAGGCAGTGTGCTTGAATGAAAGTGCATTCCCTTTATAAACACTATATTTTGAGTACTCAAACCATGGATTAATCTCCACTATGGATTTTCCCCTAATAGGGTTTCCATGCAAAAAAATTGTGTGTCATGATGTTATGGATGTTTAATTTCAATGCATACATCTTTTACTTAATGCAATGATGAAATGGTTTCATGTTTTTGTTTTGAATGGATAAAGTGTGAATATTGTTGAACACTAATTCACCCCCCTTCTCAGTGTTCCCTTGAGTCCAATAGAAATGCCTTCCTACATAGAGTATGAAGAAGCCCTTGCTGAGGAAATTTAGGAAATAGAAAAGGAGCAATCTCCACCTTCCATGGAGATTGAGGATAACAGTTTAGGAAATTTCTCCCCCATTGTAAATAAAGTTGTTGAGATTGTTGAAAATAAAAATTCTAATGGAGAGTTGGAAAAGTTAAGATTATAAATTGATGAGATAAGAAATCAGTTGCACAAAAATGAGGAACATATTGTACAACAACAAGAGGAAATCATAGTACATACTACCATGACAGGGAAAAGAGATTAGCAAATACAAAATTTGAAACTATAGATAGAAGAAAAGGATACATTCATAAATGAATTGCAGAGACAAATTCAAAAGTTGAATCAGGAGAATAAGATGTACAATGATAATCTATCTCGTAAAGAAATAGAAATTGAAAGTTTGAAAAATAATTTTATGCTTATGTTTTCATCTTTTGAAGAAGAAAAGAAAAGACAAGAGGAAGAACTAAATTCTTATCTTAGTAGGATTGTGGAACTAGAGTAGGATTTGCAGGAAATCACCAATAAGCTAATGGTGGAATCAAAGGGAATTCCAAACAAACCAACTATAACTGAGTGGTTCCAAGTTAAAATTCCTCCATTATTAATGAATTTGATGGAATAGTTCTATTTCCTAAGAAATGTCAAGATTGAAAATTACAAGTTGAAAATGGAGATGTTACTATTGAAAGAGTCATTTCATAAATCCTATAGGGGAAAGAAGGATGCATGCCAAATAGCATAATTTATTTTATAATGTAGAATACCATCAAGGCTATATTAAATGTTTTTAAATGAATAATGTTTAAGATGGAAATTGATCATAATTTATAATGATCAGCCATATGAACCTAATGACAAATAATTTGTTAATTTTTTTGTGGAATCAACTCTTGAAGAGCAAGATATGCTATGTGAATTCTTTGTTTATGATCTTCTATTTGAAAACCATACTGATTTCTTTATTAACCTGTTTGTTGGAGAAGTGAAATTGAGGCCTTTGTTATCTACCATGCATAATCAGATTCATTGGAAATAGCATAGTAGGTAATATGCTCAATTAGATAAAAATGTCGGTCTTCAAATGAGATCCTCCAACAATAGACCTACAGACTTTAAAGCTACCTTTTTAGCTCTTGCATTGGATGAAAAAATGAAAGAAAGATATGATGGAAGCCTTCAAATTTGTTATAACCATTTCATGGAACATAGGCATAAATTGATTGGTCTAGCTTAGCATGCCTGTGAAGAGAGATACACTCCATTACCAACATATCTAAAGAAGAGAGAGGAGATATCCCCTCTTAACATCAAATGGTCCTTCAGAAGAGCATATGCCTTGGATAAAATCTTGAAAAACCTCAGAATAGATTGGATAGGGATGAGGTATAGACCTCCCTTGTTGCTCTTTCCACCCCCTCCTTTTAATATCAATACATATCAAAATGATAAAATATTCAATCAGTGGTAAGAGGGCGTTGCTTTCCATAGAGGATTCCTCCATGCACCTATAGAGTTTGATTAAAAAACAAAGGATTTGTATGATATTAGTGCTAAGTATGAATAATGAAACATAATTATTGGACATGGCAACAACAGAGGGGCGGGAGGACCGACCAAGAATTAGGAAGGGGAGGAAATAATGAGGTAAAATTAACCTCATCATAATAACATAATCAAGTCCTATTTCATATATGAAAAACACTTATCCTCTGCCAATTAATTAAACTTTAGGAGAAATAATTACTTGTCTTTTAAAAAAAATTGTACTTGAACTTTATTTCTTTTGATTTATTGAAATATCTTGCCAATGTTGATTTAATGGGTTATTTTGAGTATTTTGTAGGATAATAATCAGTCATCAAGCAGAAGTTGGAAAGCATTCAACTAGCATGTGCTCCAGAACAGATTAAAGATGTGTGCTAGAAACATGCTCTAGAACTTTAGGATGATGGACCGAAACCATAGTTGTTGTTAATTTTAATTTTTGTTATGTTTTAAAGTTTAAAGACTTCATGGCTCCACTCTAGCCTATTTAATATCTATGTAATGGGTATTTAAAGATATAAAGTCTGTTTGTAATCTGTTGTAGACTTTTTCAATGGTCATCTACGCCATCTAAAATATAGGACTTAGTTAGATGTTTTCTATAAAGATGTAATCTCCAAAAGTAGAAGATAATGTAGAATAGTAATGTTATGCTGTCAACATGTTTTCATAATATATATGAATAAAGATATTATTACATATCAATTTTTGAGTTGTTGAGTTATGGATGGAAATTATTTTTAATGGAAATTTTTTGGAATCAGTTGTGTTTGTGACCTAAGGAAGGACATAGTAACCCATGAGATGGACACTCAAGGAAGAGTATATTAAATAGATGAGTATTTCCCTTCTATTATTTTTATTGCATGCATAATAATTATGCAGATAGTCACTTGCAATGTTCATCTTGTAGAATTGATTAACACTATTTTTGTAGAGTCTGAAGTTTCAGAGCACTCTCAATCTATCATTTCCATAGTCTGAAGTGTTTAATATTTTTTGCTATTAATTAGATGTTTCATAGTTTGTTTACAAGTTTTTTTACTTCTCTAGTTCATACGCTTTTTATTTTAATTGTTTCTATGCTTTCTTATCTAGTTTTCATGTTTTATAGATTAGTAATCTTATGCTTTCTAGTTTAATATACTCCCAGCTTTCTTTAAAATAAAACTATTTTTTTTAGTTAGATAATTTGATGGCCTTAGGTTAGGAATTAATGTTAGAAACTCTAAAAGAAGTTAGAAAATCTAAGGGAGATAGTTAGGTCTTCTTCTATTATAAATTTCCTTGGATATTGCCCGATCGACATATTGAACTTTTATTTTCTAAAGTAATGGGACCTAATGATAGCCTATCACAAAGTGTAAATGAAGAAGAATAATCAAAGATAAATGAAACAAAAATTAAAAGGAACATTTGGAAAGGGGGATAGGATGTGTACCTTTCACCAAAATTCACTGTTTGAATCTCACTAAGGACTCATTTTCCTGATGGTGAATGGGTCCTTGCTAGGCTTTTTGGAAAATACTTTCTAACTTCTCTTCTACCAGGTTTGCACTCCCATATTCTAGGTGTTCAATGTTAGACAACTAGAAATAAATCCGATTGGAGAGTTTCTATGATTTGAAAACTTTTCTTTGAACTTTTACCACTATGCAACTTTCTTCAATTTTTCTCTTCAAATGATTTTTAACCTAAAATTTTCCATCACACATCAAAGAGATAAAAAATTTATTTATTAGGGAAGGGTAAGTGCACCAATCTATGATACAATTTAGGTGCCAAATTGAAAAAATGATCCAAAAAAACCTGAAACAAGGCCTTTGGCGCACGCCAAATGAAAAAAAACAATTTGGTGTGCGCCAAATGTGTTTCTACACATAAAAACAAAAAACGGATTTGGAACCCTCATTTTCTATTCAACACGTAGCTTGAGGAGGAGGAATTAAGGTCTGCAACTCACGCCCTCCAAAACTCTTTCATTCTTTGCATCCTTAGCTTGCCATTTTCCATGATAATGCCGCCAACACATCAGAGAGGTCAAAGATTGCAAAGAGGTGTGTATTTCTATTCTATTTATTTCGAATTTGATTTGGAATGCAATGTTAAATAGATTTTTATAATAAAACTTTGTTCTAATTCTCAGGGAATGAATCTCCACCTGAAAAAATTGAGAATGCATAATCACCCCCTTATGAAGAGCCTCCTATACAAGAACAACCCAAAACCCCTCCATCAATTCATAGGCATCTTCAAGGAACACAAGAAAATATTCAAAATCAAATTGAAAACAATAAAAGAGACCTTCAACAATTAATTGCAAGATTAACTGAGCATGCTGAAACCCACCCTTATAGAAGAGGGATTGTTGAATCATTGAAGTCAATTTAACTCATGTAGGAGAAACGAGTGAGCAAATGAATTTTTGGTCAACTAAGAGAGATGAGATGAGGAAATTTTATGCTAATGGTTTGTCATATGCAGATGTCAAGAAAATAAAAATTAGCAAAGCCGAGTTGTGTGCCCTATTTAAAGACCCAAAAACCAATGAACGTTTGTCCCATGCATGCAGGAGGTTCCCCATCCATTGGTGCCACCATGATTTAATTAGAATCAAATTTTGGGAGCGGTGGTGGATGGTATTTGACCAACCTCCATGCAATAACCATGAGGTGCCATAATACTTTTTGAGGAAACTCTATTGCAAGTTTTTCCTTAATAAAATGCAAAAATATTTTGACATCTTAGACTTTCAGGGTAGGGGTGGGGGCTCCACACACAATAGACCCGCTACACAACATAATCCACAGTTTGCACCGAGAGCCTTGGGTAGACCCATGGTGGAGCATGTCGTCGTTCCTTCCATTGTTAAGGACAGTATAGAGGTGGACACGATGAAGTTGATTGGCTCACTCACCAAGAACATTTTACACTTTGCAAGTCCTCTAGTAGAGCCTGGGGTGGAGGAAATGTGTAGGCCCTGAGCTCCACCCCACCATTGTGGCACTTGTGGTGTTGTTTGCACGTATGATTATCAAGGTCCTCATGATGCTACTACATAGCCTATGTTAGTTGCATATGCGATGGCTTTCACAAATGATATTCTACATGATATATTCGACATTGACACTCGGGTAAAAGATAGCAAGTTATTTGAATGTTGTTTATTAAAATATATTTTGAAATTTAAGAATAACTAAATTAGTAGAATTTTGATATGATGAAGTTTCAGGTTTGCACTGTTCATGACGGATGCTCTATTCCTATAGAACCTTATACATTCTTGACGATGAGTCCATAGGCATGCAACTAGTATCAAAGATATTATTATTGCATTTGAATAGATGAATGTTATATTTGAATGTTTGTCTCATAACATGCTTTGGATTTCAAACAGTTTCCCGATGCACCTTCTTCCTCCACACCTCGCGATTCATATCCTCAAACAACGTACACTTAGGTAGTCTTTATTAATTAATGGTGTTGTAAATCTATGTTAGCTAGTTTTCATAATTTTTTGTATATACAAATCTAAAAAATTGATGAGAAACACAAACATTGCATTCAAGTATTCCATGATCATGTCACATTATGTTCTCCTATATCAACATGATACTTGAGATATTGTTTCATTTACAGATGTTGATAAGAGATAGCCCTACTGATGTTGGTGGAACAATGGACCATGGAGTGGCTACAATAATAGCCAGTTCTGATACATTGAGAGAGGTATGGAATAGATTAGTCGATTTGACATTATATTTGATCTTTTATGGTCTATTATAAAAAAAATTCACAATAATTTTATGTAGTTTAATTTCTATCTTCATGGTTGCTACAGGTGATTGTCACTCCAGATCGTGGACGCGGTGATGCTGTAAATGTGCATGATGACTATATATATGTGGTAAGTGATTATATATTTTGTTATATTCCATTCCACAATTCAATTTCTATGTTTTAACATATTTACTTTTAATTGTATCAGTTGAAGGTCCAAAGTGTAGAGATTAGGAGTAGCATGCATGTTCGAAAGACAAGAGAAGCAACAGTCACTCCATCCATTCGAATTTCAAAGGCAGTACGAGATCTATTTCCTTCCCCTAGAGGGAAATGACTATGTATTAGTGTTGTTTGTTGTATTCCTATGTGGCATTTTGGAACATATATTTTGTAGTATTGATATATATACATGATATTTTATGTCCATATGGCTCCTTTGTACTAAGCCTATGTGGTTTTTTTGATATATTTATATACTTTTATCAATATATATCATTGTATAGCCTTTCAGATTTTTGATTAAAGAAACTCTTATTTCTCTACTGCCATTCTTGAATGATGTTATCATGTGTATCGTGTTATTTGTATGTTTGAATTTTATAGGCATGGATTTTGTTTACATTTAATGCTTAATTAATTACTTTTGAATTCTCAATAAGCCCTGGATCTAAAGAATATTGTATAAATAAGCTCCATTTGTGGTGGTTTGTATCCTTTGGAATGCTTCAATTACTTGTGCCTCACTGATGTAGAGGCAAGGAGGCTCAAAACCGATCAGTCTAACAACCTGACTTCAAGGGGCTCCTAACAAGATTAATACAACCTATTTTGAGCAATCTACACAACCTCAAAGCCCCATCAGACCAAACTCATCATTCAACACCTTAACCAACAACACACCCTTGTATCACTCTAATCTAGAGCCAAGGTGGAGAAGACTCACAACAATGGAAATGTCAATTCTCAATCAAGAACTCTTCTACATAATGACTCAGCCTAATAAGCATCAACCCACCCTCAAGGGTCTCAACTCCTCAACCTTGCAAATGAAAAAGAAGACTCCACTAAGGCCCTAAAAATACCATCAACATTCATACAATGAAAATTGAATCAATTGAGAACAATCCCTAAGTCGGATTCATGAAGGTTTCCAAAACTCACATTTGTGATTGGTTATTCTTGTAGTACTCAAAACTTAGCTTTAGCCAAATTTCTCCCAACCTTTCCAAAACACTAGAAAATTACAAGATGGATTGAGATACCATTTTAAGAGCTACACAACATACCAAAGAATCAGTGGTCACTCTTTTGGACTGACATAGACTTTCAACACAGCTACTTCAATTTTGGCTTCACAATTAGCCCTTTTTTTCCAAAGGGACCACCCTTCCAACTTTAGGTATCTACCCAAAATCCTTGGAAATTCTTAGGTCATGGTACCAAACCTCAAATTTTGTCATTAGTTTGTATCTACAAAGCCTCTAACTCACTATCCCAAGAAACCCTCCTAAACCTTCACAAAATCAAGGGTTTTAAAGAAACATACAACTCCAGACCTCTCTCAACACTTCCAAAGCCCCAAACACCTCAAAATAATTCTTCACAAACTCATCAAACCCTCACATAACCCTTACAGGCATTAATTCTTAAAAACCTCTCTTTGGTTCCTCACTTCCATGTTGGAAAACCCCTGTTCAGTCTTAGAACAGTCACAAAAATGCCACATAATTATGACTCCTTATTCCGAAATGATTTGAAACACTTATTATAAAAAATTTTCAATCAATCCATTGAGATACAATAGAAAATAGTAGGTGGATTGATTTTTACATCACAAATTTCCCCTCAAACCCTTGATTTAGCAACAGTGGGACAATCATTGTTTGTGTTGGTTCTCTCTACAAACAAAGAGTTAAGACACCAAATAAAAAAGAAATGAATGAGAAAAAATATAGGCATATCCTTTGAAATTATTAGACAATGGAGAACTTGTATGTGCCTGTAAAACACTCAAAAAGATCATGAAAACAATATTTTTCCATAAAATTGCTCAAAACCATGGTGTTTATTGTGTAAAATTGTTACAAATATTCTTCCACTCTCTCATTCAAGCCTTGGTAAGTATTTTTAAAGAATTTTCCAACAAGCATATTCTCCCCAATGCCCATAACTAATCTTTGGATTAGATGGTCCCTTAATTACATTTGTTTGTGTTAAAGTTGCTTTGTTAGCATTTTACAACTTATATGACTTCTAAGTGACTTATAAGACACAAAACACCCTTTATTTGCATTATGCTTGATCTCTCAAAGCTTATTATACAAAATATAACTAAAGACACTAGCATTTCCCTATTGATGTATTCAAATAAATAAAAATTGATGATGTGGTGTAGGTGCTCCTGCAACAAACTCAAAACCCGGTCCAAACAACCCACAATACCTCTGCCCTAACTTAAAAGAACTCACAATCCCATTCCTTTCAGTATTTATCAAATTCACTACTTGAGTTCCTTACTTTCATGGTGGAAGAACCCTTGAACAACATTAGAGCTTCACACCCCACTGAGTTTATTCATTCTCTCAGCCTCTAAAGTATTCAAACACCAAACTAATCATGGTACACACCAATCCACCAAGCCACAGGGTAAGAATAGTAGGTGAATTTTCTAATGTTTCATGGTGTTTCCCTCAAAACCCCTAACACATAAAACAAAGCAATAACTAAGTTTTCTGATCCCACACACACAAACGGTGGATTTAAACCTTCATAACAAATGAAAAGAGAGTAAAAAAATATGCATTGAAGTATCCAAAGCCTCAAGTCATGATAGAATTGTATGGGCCTTTCCAGGGGAAATAAAATTTAGGAAAACAAAGAAAACCAATGATCAAAATTTTCAAAAGTATATTTTCTTATTAGAAACTAAACAAAATCAACCCTCAACTCGGGGTATCACAAAAATTTATCTTGATACCACCTTCCAGCTACCCCTTGAGCTGATCAACCACCATAACCATCCTTTGTAGAAAATATATTTTTGTAGTTTATATTCATGCATTGTACATCTTTCAAACTCAAAGAATCACTTCACATTGCATAACGAATAACTAGATGCTAATAGATGACAAAATTGCAATTACAATATAGCTTTTTACAAAGTCAACCTAAGTAGTTATGAATTTAATTCACATTGCATAACTAATAACTAGGAGCAGCTGCCAATCGCTTTATCTTGTCATGGCATTCCATGAGACCACATTTCTTTGAGGCATTTTTTCAAATAGTTCATTCCCTTGTCTATACTACGACATTTTTCATATATGTCTACCAAAGAATTTTATCAAATAGTTCATTTCCTTCTTGCTATGGCTAAAAGCCTAAAATAGATGCTTTTGAAGAAGCTATGGATGCTTGGAAAAAATATAACAGAGCATAATAGTAAGCAATAGCACAGACAAGCCATTGAATTTTTTGAAAAAGTGGTCTCATGGTGATGGAATGCCATGACAAGCCATAGACAAGGCAGTGAATTGTTTGAAAATATGCCTCAAATAAATGTGGTCTCATGGTGATGAAATGCCATGATGAATGCCTATGGTGATGGACTGTCATGGCGTTCCATCACCATGAGAACACATTTCTTTCAGGCATCTTTTGAAACAGTTCACTGCCTTGTCTATGGTATGAATTTTTTCATACATATCTACTAGAGCATTTCATCAAATAGTTCACTACCTTGCTGCTATGGCTAAAAGCCTAAAATAGGTGCTTTCAAACAAGCTATGAATGCTTGGAAAAAATCTATCAAAGCATAATAGTAAGAAATAGCATAGATAGGGTAGTGAACTATTTGAAAAAATGCCTCAAATAATTGCAGTCTCATGGTGATGGAATGCAATGATAATAATCACCATGAGACTGCATTTCTTTCAGGCATTTTTTCAAAAAATTCACTACCTTGTCTATGCTACCACATTTTTCATACATGTCTACCAAAGAATCTTCTCAAATAGCTCACTACCTTGTTGCTATGGCTAAGCCTAAAACAAGTGATTTTGAACAAGCTGTGGATGCTTCAAAAAAATATATCAAAAGCATAATAGTAAGCAATATCATAGACAAGGTAGTGAACTGCTTGAAAAAATGCATCAAAAAATTTGCTTTGAAATGATAAACTTAGTTGTGCTTTGATGTAGAGCTAGGGTGGAGAAGACTCACAATAATGGAAATATCAATTCTTAGTCAAAGAACTCTTCTTCATAATGATTCAGCCTAATAGGCATCAACTCACCCTCAAGGTGTTTAAAGCTTTAATCTTGCAAAATAACAACAAATCTCCACCAAGGCCCTACAAAGACTCTCAACATTCATACAATGGCAATTCGAAAACAATCTCCAAGTCAAGTTCATTGAAATCTCGAAAACTCAGCATTTTACCCATTTAACAACAAGTTGTCCTTGTAACTCTCTCATCAGTCCTACCACACTGCCAGCATGCTTCTTCACTGTTTTATCAATGTTATCTATCTCTATAGTTACAAACCTTTCTTTCTTTACTCTCACATCTACAAGAACAGGAAATTCTATGGTGCCCACCATAAGACTTTCACACAAACCCAGTGTCACTACCTCCTTTGCTGCTACATCGGTCCTTATATCCATTGCCCCTGTATTACCAGACCTATAATGGTTCCCAAAACCATAATTTTTTATTTCCCTCACAACACTTCCAGGCTCCTCGTTCCCATACATGATTACTTTGGCTTTCCCTTTCACATCCTCTAGAAGTGGAGTCAAAACAAACTTATGGCTATCTTTCCTTACGGTATACTTATTTTTTTTCCCATCATGCATGGCACACCTATCATACTGCCATGGTCTTCCATGGAGTATGTGACAACAATCCATTGGAAGAATGTCACAAATAACACTATCCCTATACTCGCCAATCTGGAAATCTACAATAGTTTGCTCATTTACTAAAAAAGATTGACCATCACTTAACCAAGATACTTTGTAAGGTAAGCCATGAGAGATTATTTTCAAATTTAGTTTATTCACCATTTCACAAGAAACCATGTTTTCAGTTGAACCTAAATCCACTACCATCGTACATACTTTACCTTGCAATTGATTCTGGAGAGTGATTTCCTTTGTGGGGATTCTTCAGAGATTGGTGCCTTGAGCAATGTTCTCCTAATCATAACACTCTCTCCAACTTCATATGTAACTTTCACCACAAGTGAGGTCACAATTTATTCATCCTCATGCACTAGTTGATTCCTCCTCTCTCCACCATAGGAACTTGAGCCTTGCT